>APFE030820567.1:429019-439603 GCA_000404065.3 Pinus taeda | reverse complement strand
TTCTTGTAGAGCTGCCTCGTTGGTCCATGATTCAATTATGCATCACATTCTCTTCACTAACTTGCACTTCAACATTATCATCCAACACGGAGTCTCTTTGGTCTTCCCACTTAGAGACCTTCTATCTTATCATGACTGAATATTTCCACATTCACTATTAGTGGATTCACACAAGTATTTTTTCCTATGAAACATTGATTTCAATCTCCCACCTCAAGCACAATTATGATTGAAAACTTCTCTTTGCGACCTTCATGCACTAGCGTGGGTATAATCCCCTTTTGAGGTTGTCAGTATGGAAACCTACATTGGTCTTTACGTCTTTTGATTTATCGACCAATGTTTTGATAGACCATAAGGCATAATGCTACAGAGGCAACACTATCCTCAAACTTCTAGATGAAACAAATGCCCTCATTTACTTTACCTAAAATGATACCCAAACCTAGGATCTTGCCTTTAATTACCACATATCATTCTTTGTCGCTTGCTTATGCACCCATTATATCGGTTCCTGTAGGTAAGGGCATCCCGACAAATTGATATTTGATAACTTTATATAAAAAAAATTCCTTTCATTTTCATTGTAGCAATTTCCACGGCAAGGTTCATTCGCTAGTAAGTTATTTTAGCTATAGATTGGCTCATAGGGCACAATACTGTAACTCCTCTCTTCATAGATCTTTAGCCTTCATTTTTTGTGGAACATTTATAGTTTGTTATTCTCAGGTTCCTAATCTAGGTCACAGTATTGCAACCTGTAGCTCTGATACCACTTGTAACACTTAAACAATGTATACATGAACTTATTAAAAAAATATTTTCATTCTAACTATTAACTGACTATACAAAATATCTCTAATCGAATATTAAATCATGGCTTTCGTAAGGTTCATAAAGTAAAATCGTACTTAATCCTCGGAACCCAACTATCTATGAGTTTCATAATGCATTTAGTGTACTTGGCTAATCAATCTATTTAATTCTTGTCCTTCACATGGTATGAGTTAAATGTATTTTAAATTCAGACTATGCAATGTGTCATTGTTTGTATTGTATGGTATTAACTAGATGGTTCTCGATACAACGAGGCACACGTCTAGATACACACGGACACCAATCATCTCTTGGCTTCAATCTAGAGAAGGGAGTACATGGTGCTGATCCGATGGTCACCATTCGCAATGCTGGAGTTAGGGTAACTAACTATGGTGTTGCGGTTAGCAGCTCTCATTCTTCCTCCCACTTGGAGCAGCAAACAACCTTGCAACTTCCTTATGAGGTCATTAGTTCTTCGAGCCTTTACAAAATCGCTCCATAGTGTTCTTACAGTAGCATTGTTCTTAATCTCCTCCTTACTGTGACTATGCAAGAACTTCTATTTCGGTTCATGGAGGAAAACCCTTGATTTTTTCCTTTTTCCGACGGTCGCACCCAGTTACAAAGAAACTTCATAGCTAAATCAAGTAAGCTTTTATTAGATGGTTCAATTATTTTAGAGATTGCTGATGTCGATTTTCTGTAAACATTAATCCCTAATTGAATGCTCCTCCCTTTCAAATGGAGCGGAATGGTTGCAGGTTCATTTTAGACAGCGTGGCTGTCAAATATCTCCTCAACTCGGACTGTCACTCACCTCCATGTTCGAAATGGAACAAACCCCCTACTCTCTTTGATGTCTAGCTTAACTTTCCTATTTCTTTTTAGCTCTATCGGTGAATTGTTGAAATATGCAAGGGTTTCTACTTAATTCTTAGCACTTGATGGCTTTCCGTGTGGACATAAACCAATGGGTTCTTGAAGAGACCCTGGTTGGTTCCAAATGAGATTGTTTTGTTTGTTATTTTTCGATTAAGGCCCACAACCAACTTTTAATTTAACAATCTTAATTTCTATGAAACTTTCAGGTCTTCGACCTTCCTCAGCTTATGATAGTGTTAATGTTTTGAAATGACGAAGGCCTTCGACCCTGCGAAGTTGTTAATGTTATTTAAATTTTCCATGAAAGCTTATGAGTTTGGTATGTTATCAATCTGGTTTATATTCTTTGTAATTGATTTAAGGATTGTTCATTATGCTCGTCGAGGTTTTACGTGACTTGATAAATTCATTGATTGGTTAAGCTTTCCGATGCTTTTCTTTTGCAAGAAGAAATTATCTTTGTATTTACTGTCTATTTCTTTCAGTATACTAGGATGTGGTGTCCCTATTACATATTTATCAATACCGCCAACCTGTTCTGGGGTTATGTTATTTTTACTTGTTTAATTACTTCTGAGTCTCTAACTCTATCTCAGATACAAGGGTGCAGTCAACCCAGGATCAAGGGTTGTTACAACATCTTCACTATCCTAGATAGTCTGAGAGGTTTCCTTAAAGTCTATACCAACAGTCAGTTGTTAGACAAAGTTACCAAGGTGCTTTACAATCTGAGTCAATTTCAGGGTTTAGTTAGTGTTTTTGACTGAGTCTCAATCTTGAGTACTACAATTGTTCCAACGTTTATTTAAAATATTTCACTATTAAGAGAAATTACAGTTCCAACGAAACCTGAGGTTGCAACGACACCAATACTCTATGGTTTCAATCTTATACCCAACTCTACTATTTAATTATTGTATTTATTTATTTCTTGCCTGTATCCCAGGTATGGTCAGGTAATGGTTAATGGTGGTGAACTTCTTTCTGTTATAAATATTACAAGTCCTGGAAGTAAACTATTTATGTTTATGTATATTAACATCCTTGCAATACACTATTTTTGTATGTACTTTTTACAAATTCTTGCAGTAAATTGTTTTTGTTTATAAATATTAAAAGTCTGGCACCACAACGAGTTCAAAAATCATAATAAAATTATTTACAGTATGCCACATACAACTAATTCATCAATAATATTCCTTCGATAGTTACACATTCTTATAATTTAGATGTTACTCAAAGCCATTTAATCAGACCATTGTAAAAAAATATATCATTCATAGTAATTAAATAGTCCTTTGTCATTCCACAAAAGCATAATATATTATATACAGAAAAAATTATCCTGTGAGGAAAGATTCAATAAGAATTATACAGAAGTATTTATCTGTACCTCTGTGTTTATCTTAGCCATCCAAAAAAGCACCAGGGAAATAAGTGCTCCACCGAACCATCGAGAATGTCAATAACGTCTATTTCTCCCCCTGAGCCAGTTTCTTCCCATAACAATGACTTGACAGAGACCACTCAAAACAATGACTTGACAGAGACCACTCAATTTTGTTCAGGGCATCAAGACCTTGCCAGTCCATCCCAAGAACTTAGACTTATAGCTTGTCTTAAGGATCCCACTAGCCACCCACTAACTCAAAGATACCCTAAATGGCAGTGTTCTGCCAACATTCAACAACATCTTATTTCAGGTTCTAAAGCTTGAAGCTTCTACTCCTCTCTTGGATTTCCAAGTACCAATACTCCAAGGTCGCCTCAGGTTTTCTTCTCTCACACTCTCTTGGCTCCCTTGCCCCAACTAAGATTATTTATCTCTAGGGAGAGGAATAATTGTTTGGTAACTAAAACTATCTTTTTTTTGCTTGAGTAAGAGTCGTTCCTTCTATATCATTAAATCAAACATAATTTACAATATGTACATGATCCACCACAATGTGTGGTCTAAGGTGAAATATGAAGTTGTCCTACATAATCAAAGCCCTCAATCCTCAAAAGGTTCCCGCTAAACATTTTGGAGTGCAGACAAAAATAGGCCACGAGAGTCGCAGGGCTTATGAACCCTCCCCACAAATACCCACGACAACAAACCCCTAACTTGCCTTTTAATCGCTGCTGTTCATTTTTCTTCTTAAATCTCACGATGGAGATACACATTGCCCCATGAAAATTCACTATTTTTAAACCCCCGTCGCCACCAAACCACTCGCACCATCCCGATTGTTGAACATTCTCACAAAATCAGATGGCTGAGCAGCAAATCGTACACTTGAAATCATCAGACTTTAGAGTGCAAGGGGGGTGTTTTTCAGATTGGGCCCTCGTCCACGTGTCAAGATCTGTATGGTATCGTTACCAAAGACTCCAAACTACCTTCAGCTTGAGAGCGATGCGAGCACTCCAAAACCACTTGTGAAGTGGTTTTTTCTTCCGGTATTGGAAAAGAAGTGGAATGTTGCAGCCAGAACGGGGCTGTTGATCATTGCTCTTCGCCTTTCTCCTAACTGAGAAAACCATGCTCCAAACGACGAGGAAATTCAGGGTTGTAAAAACCAAAGCTGAAGGGGCCGACCCTTGCCATCCTTCCATCTTAGATCTGTCTGCCCAAAAAAGAGATTCCTGCAGAAATCTATTCATTGCTAATTGGCTTCCTTAGTTTTGTTCTGATACACTTCTTTATCCTTTTCTGCCTGGGTATGGAAAAATTCTTTTAGATTGCTCTGCGCCATTGCCAACCAACCCATCGAAATTTTGTTGTCCTTACACTTGACACCTTGATTGGCAAGAATGTCCGCCAATTTGTTGGCCTTTCTGCACACATGGATGAAGCTAAGTGTGCGTAGTTCCTGAAGATGCTCTTGAATTTTATGAAGAACCCTTGTTAGCCTCTAGTGTTTTGTAACTTTTTCCGGCCTGGTGCCATGACTAATTCTCTTGGTTGCGTTGATGACTAACTCTGAATCAACTTCTATTATCACATTATGGCAGTTATCCTATTTCAGGAATTCTAAGCATTGTTCCAATGCCATTAATTCTACCATGTTGTTGGTGGCTTTTCCTAAATGACAATGGAAGAGGGAGATGATGCTTCCGGTTTCGTCTCATAGAACTCCTCCGAAGCCAGCCATTCCGAGGTTGCCTTTTGAAGCTCCATCGATGTTATACTTCAAAAAACCATCCCGGGGGGGGATTCTTGAACTCTTTAACCTTTTCCCTCAAGATTATTTCCTTTCTAGACCTTGTGGAACAAGCCCCCGCATATCTAACTGCCTGAGAATTCTCAAATCTACTTCTGAGGGAGGATTTTTTGGGAGATCCTTGACTGTGGTGCCAACTGTTTCTTTTAGCTGTTTCAAGATTTACTCAAATAGGGGAAGTGAGGAATTCTTCTCTTCTTTGAAAATTCTTTTGTTTCTTTCTTTCCACACATTCCATATGATGAAACTTGGCAGAAGAACCCAGGCAGAGTTAAGAACTTCATAATCCGAAAAATTATTCCTCCAATTGTTTAAGGTGTTAGTAATACTTTCTTTTTCTCTATCTGACTGATTGAAGATTGTGGAAAAAATATCCCATAACCTTGAGGTGAAAATGAAACTATTGAGAAGATGTTCCAATGTCTCCTCTTAGGCTTCACAGAGCTGGCATCTGGAAGGTCCCAACATTCCTCTCTTTCTAATGTTATCCCATGTTAAGATTTTCCTGTGGTGAACCAACCACATAAAGAGTTTGATTTTCATCCAGCCTTTGTGCCTCCATAGCTTCTGCCAGGTTCTAACCAGAGCTATGGAATCTAGCCCAAGGAGAACACCTTTTGCCTCCTTAATATTAAAACTGCCTCTTTATTGTTACCCCATCTTAGTTGATCCTGTCCTTCCGTGACTGAAATCATCCTTTGATCCAACATCCTCTTCAAGGTCTCCGCTCTACTATTAAGGGTTCTATCCTCTCTGTCTATCTTTCTCCATGTTCTCCATTTTCCTGTATTGTGAGGTTGCTCCCAAAAGTCCTGAACCTTTACTAAACCTTGGTTGTCTGTCTCATACTTGAGGCCCAAAAATTCCTCTTTCAATAGTGTTGTTTCTTGTTGCCATTTATTCTCCCAAAAGAGTGCTAGATCTCTATCTTTGATTTCCCAGAAGCTGTTTTTTTGAACCATCTCTTCGTTCTCCTAGGGCTTGTTCCATATGGGAGAGCCCTTCAAGTTTCCAGACATTCTTATTAGCTCAGAAGGATGCCAAGAGCTAGCATATTTTTCCTTCCAGATACTTGCCCATTGAGCCTTAGGATCCTTAACTCACCTCCACCAAATTTTGGCTCCAAGAGCCTTACTGAGTATCTCTAGATCATCCAATCCTAGTCCTCCTTGGTTCTTGGGTTTACAGATCTTTTCCCAAGAGACTAAAGCCCATTTTCTCCTAGTTTCCTCCTTGCCCAAAGAAAATCTCTTTGGATATTTCTAAATTGTTGTAAGACTCCTTTTGGAGCTAGGAGAGTTGATAACATATAGATTGGGATAGCTTGGAGCATTGCCTTTGTAAGAACCAGTCTTCTAGCCAGATTTAAAGATCTGATTGTCCAATTCCTGACCTTATCTTGCATCTTGATAGTTAACGGTTCCCAAATACTCTTGTGTAAAGGTTTGGCCGTAAGAGGAACTCCCAAATACCTAGAGGGGAGGGATTCTCTTTGAAAGCCGAGAATTTTGGAGACATTTCTCTGAATGGCTATATGGGTGTTGAAGAAGAAAATTTTTGATTTGGAAAGATTGACTTCCAAACCTGTTGCCTTAGCAAAGTCATTCAAAATTTGTTTGTAAGCAAGCGTTTCTTTAACTGTGGGAATTCTCTGTAACATGGTATCATCAACAAATTGTTGGTGAGTTAGAGCTTGACCATTCTCCGATAGTTGGAGTTCTTGAATTTTACCTGTTACTTTAGCCTGCTTGATGGACCGCCCTAGCCCTTCCATCATAAGGATGAAGAGAAAAGGAGATAGCGGATCCCCTTGTCTGAGTCCTCTAGAAGGAAGAAAATTTCAGAGGGAGAACCATTAACTAAAATTGAAACGCTGGAGGAGGTTACCAGGGCCATGACCCATTTGATCAATTATGATCAAAACCAAACGCAATAAGTACCCTCTTGATATATGTCCAGTTCACTTTATCATATGCTTTGGCTATGTCCAATTGCATTATCATACCTGCTTTCCTTTTGCTAATTAACGATTGAAACACCTCGTGAGCTTGAATGATGTTATCTAGTATTTGTCTACCCTCAACATAACTAGATTGTTCCCCCGAAACTAACATGGGAAACAAGGGTTTAAGTATGTTGGCCACTACCTTGGAAATTATCTTGTAAACCACGTTGCATAAAGCGATGGGCCTATACTTCTCTGGCATTTGAGCATTATCCTATTTTGGAATTAGAGCGATGAAGGAGGTATTGAGAGCCTTCAAAATAGTTCTGTTCAGCCTGGAAACTTCCACAACCCTTTGAATATCCTTTTTGACAATATTCCAACAAACTTTGAAGAAGTCCGCATTGAATCCATCTGGACCTGGAGCTTTGCCATTTTGCATTTCCTTGAGCACCTCACTGACCTCCTTTTCAATTACAGGTCTATTGATATTACAATTATCCTCTCTGGAAACCAACTTAGGGATGTGCTTGGTGATGTCCTTGATGAACAGACCCCTTACTAAAACGTTTTCCTGGGCAATACCTCGGAAGTGCCTGACTAACACTGCTTCTATTTCCTCATGGGATTGATGTGTCTGTCCATTCTCGTGCTTGATCACAGAGATTTGGTTGTGAGCCCTCTTTGCAATGGTAGATTTATGGAAAAATTTAGTGTTGCGCTCTCCTTCTTTTAGCCATTGAACTCTTGATTTTTGTTTCCAAAAAATTTCCTCTTGTCTACACAACTTTTCCCATTCTTGATGATGCTTCTCTACTTGCTCATTTTTGTTCTTATCAAAGCCCTCCTTGATCAAAGCTTGATTGAGCTCCAACATTTTATTTTCTACCGATTTCTTACCTGCAAAGATATTTCCAAATTCATTCTTGTTCCAATCTTTTAGCTTCCTCTTGATGTGCTTTAATCTTTTGTGAAGAAGGAACATTGTTGATCCTTGAATCTGCAAATCTTCTGCCCACCATTTTTCTATGTTGCTGATGAAATCTGGGTGTGAAAGCCAAATATTTTCAAATCTGAAAGGTCGGTTTCTAGGGGTGTCAATGCCCTTGATCTCCAATTGAACCGACCAGTGATCTGAACCTCCAAAAGGGAGAATTCCTGCTATTATTTCCTTGTCTATAAGCATGAGATACTCAGAGATCATGAATCTATCTAACTTGGAGGCTACTTGGGAATCCCCTCCTCTTTTATTGTTCCAAGTACAGAGGCAATTGTTTGTCTCAATGTCAACAAGCTTTATGTTCTCAGAAAAGGATTGGAAAGCCGAGGAATCTTTATTTAGAGCTCTTGTGCCCCCTTTTTTCTCCGAGAGAGATCTGATCGTATTGAAGTCCCCTCCTATGACCCAAGGTAACCCTTTATGCCTGACCTTGAGATCCACCAAGGAGTCAATGAACCTGATTTTGTCATCTAACCTTTGAGGGCCATAAACATTCATGACTAGATAAGTATCTATATCCCCTACAGGCTGTATGACCACTGATAAATAATTCCTTGATGCCTCAGCATCAATTATTCCATTTTTTTTGTGGATTCCAAAGAGTAAGGATACCCCTTGCTGTATTTTCAGCTTTAACTTCTAGAAACTCAAATCTGCTGAGCCATTTAATATGTATTTGCCTTAACTTTTGAATGGAGAATTTCGTTTCTTGGACAAAAATGATGTCCGGAGCTGCCTGTTTCATTCTGTTATTCAGCATTCTCTGTTTTCTTTTGCTACCTAAACCTCTAATATTCCAAGTTGTGAACTTCATAATTAAAGATTGGTGAATGAGTAACTGGTTAGATCTTTCATCTTACCTGAGTCTATCATAAGCTTCCCACATTCCATCAGTAGCTCGTTCTGTTTTTTCCTGCCTCTTTTTTTTCTTGGATTTCTTGGTGTTAACCCGAAGTCGTTTTTACTGCTTTCACCCCTTCATTACTTTATTTTTCAATGTTGTTTGCTTCCTTCCAGCCCTTTTCCTGAGTTTTCCATAAGAATAACTACTGTACCCGATTGAACTCTTCTTGTGGTAGTGATTATACCCCACTAGTAGTTCCTTGATTCAAGAACCCTTCTAGATCCAGGTTTTCTCTTTCAAGAATCTCCTAAAGCTCATTTTCCTTTGTTTCCATCTCACTCTGGGTCATCTCCTAATCCATTTCCAGTTTTGAGTCACTCAACATGACCCCTTTCTGTTTTTCGTGTTCCTGAGTTTGATCATTACCTTCTTCCTTCTCCTTCTCAAAACCTTCATTCATTATTTGATCTTCTACTGCTATTTTTTCATCCTCTTCAAGCACTTGGAACTGATTCTGACTAGCCTTTTGACCTTCAGCTTGGTGTTGCTTTGTCCCTTTTTTGCCGTTTTTTTCTTTGTGAGCAACCTTGTGAAAGTTGTCTAAGTCTATCTCAAGATTAGTTTTGTGTTTGTTTTCTGCTTTACTGAGAGGGCAGTCTCTTAGAAGGTGCCCATGTTCATGGCATCTGCGACATCTAAAAGGGATATGCTCATATTCTACTGTCTGCACCCAATCCTCATCAAAAACCTCCAAGATGATCTCATTCGGAAGAGCTCCAGATAGATCCATTTCCACACAGATCTTAGCAAACGAGGTATATTTTCCCCTCCTTGTGGCTTCAGAAACTTTGACAAACCGTCCTAATTTATTGCCTATGGCAGCTAGCGATTTTGTTTGGCAATAATTCAGAGGTAGATAATAGAGTCTTACCCAAACCGGGACTGAAGTGAACGTTTCTCGCTCCGGAACAAAATTCATCATCCAAGGTCTCATGTAGAGCCCTGCTGCTACATAGAAGTATGGGCTGCCTTCAAACACTCTGTCTTTATCTTCAATGTTAGTGAACACCACAGTGAAGAAACCCTTGGACCCTAGATGAAGATCAATGTTTCATTTGAGCTTCCAGTGGTATTTGACCATGTTTTAAAGCTTTTTCAATGGGCCGTAATCCCATGAATTTGCATATGATTGCATAAGTCACATGTGATCCCTATGCGCCTGCAGCGCTGGATCATTTAAAACAACTCTGGGAGTTATATTAGTGTTGGGTTTACATGGTCCCTTCTGATTTTTGTCTTTTGTTCCTTGTTTTTTGTTGTTTTCCTCTTTGTCTTTTGTGCCCCCATTCTCCTTCAATTTGGTGCCTTTTGTTTCCTCCACTCTGTTTCTACGTCCTTCCTCAGCATTACCTCCGTCTTTGTCCAGAGGTTTCTTTCCCTTGCAGGCCACCGCCTCCTTGTAGGAGGGAGTGGAGCTCCCTCCCCCGCGCCTATCCATGGGAAAAACTCCTCAGTAACTTGCAACCCTAGTCGCCGCCGTTTCGCCTCCACTCTCCCTTGTTTAGTTCCGCCCTCGGTAACTAAAACTCATTCAACACTTTCCCGTAATTTTCTGTCTAGCCATACTTAATATTATTTATAAAATTAAAACAATGTTTATCATCTATATCTGACCTTTCACATGGCCTAGAGTTTTACCAAAACGTTTGCGATAAAACATAATATTTACAACTTTATTTGACGAGTGTTACACATGACTTGCTTTGAGGGGAGAAGGGAAACAATAGCCGCTACCTGAGATGCTATGATGTCAGGAGATGGTGTAACATCATTAAAGGTTGTTTTGTTCCTAGTGAGCCATATGAGAGGTATATTTCCTCCAATATAT
>APFE030820567.1:390984-418596 GCA_000404065.3 Pinus taeda | reverse complement strand
ATTGGCACATAACTTGTGTTGCCGCAGTGTTTGGAGAACCTGTCAGATGTGGTGGAGGTGCTCTTCCCAACTTTGGCTAAAGATCAGGATGTCATCCAAGTATACCACTACAAATGAGTTGGTGAATGGCCGCAAGATCTCATACATTAGCCTCATGAAGGTTGCAGGAGCATTCGTCAATCTGAAAGGCATAACCAACCATTCGAAAAGGCCCTTCTTGGCTTTGAAGGAAGTCTTCCACACATCGGAGGGTTCGATTGATATCTGGTGATATCCTGACTTCAAATCGATCTTGCTGAAATATGTTTCCCCCTTTAGGTTTTCTAGGAGGTCATCAATCTGTGGGATTAGGTACCTATTACGAACAGTGATCTTGTTCAGTGCCCAATAGTCAATACAGAGTCTCCAAGTCCCATCCTTCTTTTGTACCAACACAATCGGGCTCACACAGGGCGATGAACTCGGACGGATGTGACCTTTCTGCAGCAGCTCCTGAATCTTCCTCTTGATTTCATTATTCTCCAGAACGGAGCGCCGATAGATTGGTCTATTGGGCAACAGTGCACCTGGGGTCAGATCGAAGGAATGCTTGACCTGACAGTGTAGAGGAACCCCTGCGGGGGAGGTGAAGATGTCCTTGTACTCCTTCATGACCTTGTCCATCTGTAGTTGTCGTGCGGAGGGGCCCTATTTGGAGGTCGTGGCCACCATTTTCTTCTTTCCTTGAGGGCGTATCATTAGGAAAACAAATTTCCCGGTTTTTGGAAATGAGCTTACTACATTGTTTTGCAGTAACTAAAGAGATGGCGGTAGGCAGTGCTACCTTCGGTATCCTGTACAACTTATTTCCCAATGTAACAATAACAGCACGGGGCCTTGATTCATACATAACATGTCTCTTCCACAAGTATGGTTGTTCTAATAATACATCAAAAACTTCAAGGGGAGCAATGTCACACAATACCTCATCCATGAAGGGCTTGATGTTGTATGGAAGGCGACACTACTGGCTCACATGAAGATCCCGTCCTTGGTGAAGCCACCCGATGGTGTACGGTTGTGGATGTGCTGTAGTGGGTAAGCCCATCCGCTTCACGACCTCTACTGAAATGAGGTTCTTTTGGCTCCCGCTGTCGACAATGAACTGTAGCGAGGAGCCCTTTACCCACATCTGGGAGTGGAAGAAACGCTCCTCCTCCTCTGGATCTCGGGGTTCCTCCTTCTAGGTCTTCGTGGTGGCAACAATGGCATCGAGCTCTGCATCGATAATCTGCTTCCCTTTGTCATTCCCCTTATCGAGTTCTGACTCAGAGTTGAAACATGCATCTGATTCTAAAACTTTAGCGTAGCCACTAGTGACTGCTTGGCCTGACACTCACTTGTGTTGTGAGTGGAGCTCTTATGGAACTCACACCACTTTCCTGTGTCCTTTTTTGGCTTCGTGGTATTGTTCTTTGCTTGCAGCGTTGGCGGGTTGTCTGGGTCACCCCGCCTTGGCTTTGTCCTTTATTCTGCGGTTTGGGGACACCTTTCCCTTGCTTTGGATTCGCAGATCCAAAGTCTCGCTTCTTTTGTTTAAACTTTTTCTCAACCTTGATGGCATATCGGTATGCTGTGCTGAGCGAGGAGATGTTCAGGAATTCTATTTCTTCCTAGATGTACTTGTGCAGGAAGCCACAATATTTTAGTACCAAATGCTGCTCTAAATCCTTGACACCCAACTTTGTGTGAAGGGTATGGAAAATATTGCTAAACTCCAGCGCGTCTTGGTCCCTTCCCTATCGTAGCGTGGTCCACTTTATGTATTGATCCTCATAGCTTCCGATAGGGTAGTACTGCTCCTTGATAGCATCCCGGAATGAATTCCAAGTGGGTGCGGCTAAAAATAGTGAGCCTGTACTTTCATCCTTCTGCGTGCAGTAGGTTTCCCACCAGTCCTTGACGTGTGGGCTGCTTTGAGAAGAGAAAAAATAATCTTTTCCTGACTGGAAAAATCATGAACAGAAAATTAACCCTCTAGCAGATTTAACCATTTATTGACGGCGTCTGCGTCTATCTGACTCTCAAATATGGGGATTTCAAAATTCACTTGTACCTTAAACGTTGTGGCATTTCTAGATTAGTTGTTGGAAGTCGATGTGTCGCCCCTGGGTAGCCATTGAAGGATCTGGGCAAAGTTGTCCATCATCGCGTTCCTTTGTCGCTTGAGGGCTTCTTCGAGCAAGATTTTGATAGGATCTCCTACCCCCTCGTCTTTATTTTCATCCGCCATGTGAGGCTGTCGAGATTTGTGAGGCTAGTCTTGCAAAGTTTCGACCAGTTCAAGCCCTAACTCCTTATATCCTGACCTCGTTGGGGACATGCAAAGAAAAACAGAGAAAAAGTAGACCGCTCTGATACCGCTGATCTAGATTTAAACAGGAACGCAACAAATTACAGAGATAACCATAAACACAAAGATGAAATAGAAATAATACTTCATTTCATTAATGTAAAATACTGAAATATGCTTACAAACAGAAATGGAAATAAACCAGGTAGGGTGATGGTAGCTTATCTCTGAGAAGAGATGTGGCAGCTACATGCCTCTGAACTGTGTTACAATGAGGCTCGAAGGCCTATTTATTGTTAAGAAACAACGGAAAACCCTAAACATCCAAAAACATAACCCTAGAAGATGAAATGTCAAACTGTGGGCACCTTTTGGGTAAATTGGTACATCAACTTCTCGAGGTCGTAACTTTGGCATACGATCTTCGTTTGACACGCACAATATCTCGTTAGAAATATCTATTTGAGAACTACACAACATCGATCCATAGATTTGTGTTGCTCCTAGTTTTCCCAAAAACTTTGTTTAGGGCCTCAAAATGGCTCCGAAAGTTCAGGACCCGAAAAACTGCTAAAAATAGTAAACTGTGCTACAATTATGGAAACTGAAAAGCTGAAAGACACAATGGTGGGGGTCCAAGTGGACTTGGAGGGTGGCCACCAATATCCACCTGGATCAATGGCTCAAATCTGTTACAACAATATATTCATTATGAGCTCAATGTGTCACTTACGATAATATAACCTAGCTTGGGAGGATAACGCTCCATCCCACAACTACATGAGCTAGACCTGATTGACAAACAAGACCATTATACAACTAAAATGAGAAATTGCAAAACATATATATCATCTCCACCTCTCTTAATTTTGTTATTGTATTTTTTTATAAAATACAAACAAAAATGCAATTTATGAATCTATCATGTGCTCATGTTTATTTTCATTGCATCAAGAGAAGTAAGGCAGACTCTATAACGCAATATGGATAAGATGTGTAACATAATGTAGTGCTAATAAATTAAAATTAAATTAAATTAATATCCATAATAAATGAAAGAAAAGTTGAGATTGGTTTAAAAACAAAAAAATAACCACTAACCTTGTATAAATCTAAAAATGCTAAGGCATTTCCAAGTTAAATTTTATACAACTTAGTCACTAAGGCAAGCCTTGTAACTCCATAATCAAAAGTCAATAAGAGGTAAGGAAACTATACTCTCGAGCAAGAGCACACCAGTCCTAAGAATGATATGTCAAATCCCATAAATCACCTTAGAGGAAGATGTTCTTCCTACTCAATCTATGAGACAAAAAATGGTGTAGCTCAGCCACACATGCATCTTGAACTCTCCAACTCCAAATGGGGTGACATGCTAAATCCCAACCAAACATTTTATCCTCCCCGTTCCAATGAACCAAACCAACAACTACTTTCTAAGAAATGTAGATTATCTAAAAGGTGAGGGTGCCACACAATTGAAAGAGTTAAAGAGACAAGATGATATTTCAAATTCGAAAATTCCCTTGAATATTACCAAATATTGTGTTGAAAGCACCCATTGTTGAAACAAGATTTCCAGAGGTAAACCCTCTAAACACCACATCGCCCACTTTCCTGCAAGAATGTTTCTTGAGTGATGACATCAACCAAACCAAGCCTACAACTCTTCCTATTTTTTGATAAACATCCATGGAATATGAGACATAATGCATGATTTAACTATGATATACTTCATAAAATGAACTTGAAAAATAATGCTCTTAATTTTTATTTTATTTTATTTTTTTTATAATTTTTAAAGTAATGTTTCGTGTGAATTTAATTAATGTTTTATGAAGAGAGAAATTAGATATAATTTTTACACTGATGGTATGTATATATATGAATTAGATCGGATGGTTTAGATTGAGCAATGGGAATATGTTCAAATGTTATCCTCACTTTTAATCTCCATGGTCTAAAATTAACATGCACTTCTTCCATGCCTTCTTGCCAAAACCCCAATCATATCAAGCCCCATTTATTTATGGTTATTTCTTTTTGTTATTTTATTCACTATTTAGCTACATTAACAATGGATGACAATTCAGTTGGAATAGGAGTTGTGGGAAAATCTATATTACCAACCTAGTATTAAAATCAAATTGCCATTGAAACCTACACAATTGAAGGACACATGCAAATGAATTTAGGTGCCGCCTTTTAGCCATGGAAGAGGGTATATGTATTTGTGATACGTACAATGACGTTTGGAGTCATGTAACAAGCTAAAATATAGATAGATATGTAAAAATATATATAGCTAGATGTGTTTTGTGAGGTGTCATTGTTTTGTAAGAAAATGATAGTAGACCTATTGACATTCATCAACCATTTAATTTATATGGTTGTGCTAGTGTGAATGATCATTATGGTAATAAAAAATGGAAAAAAAAAGATCTAATTAATGTAAATGTTGATTATGAATGTGATTTGTCTTCTTTTCTTTTTCTAAAGTGACAAAACACATCATAACTCAGTTGTTAACTAATAGCGTGGACAACCACCACTGGTACTTATTTGTGAATGTGTGTTGGCTCATATTTAAGGACAACCAAGCCACTTGAAATGACCAATTTCTAGTTCATAAATGGGTAGATTTTCACTCCCACTAGATGCTTTTGGGTCATGGGCTATCGACCTATTTTCATTCCTCTCGTAAAGATAAACTCTTAGCCAATTAAAAACTATTTTAGGTCTCACTACAAAACAAAAAATATGATATCAACCAAAATTGTATCTACAAAAAAAATAATGTCAGCGATAAATAATTCCTTAAAATTCCACCTTAATTCTATATCCACTTTATATAGAAACAAGGTAATTGAAAGTTTATATATATATATATATATATATATATATATATTATATATTATTTATTTTTATACTTTTAATGTCAAAGAGAAAATGTAATTCTTGCATTATTAAATATGGAGTTGACAAATGCCATGTAAAATTCTATGTTTAATTGACATGTAATAGTTAAAATGAAAATATACTAATAACAAAAAAATGATTATTAGTATTAAATAAAATATTTCATATTAATATTAAATGACATAGTATCAAGTTTTTATTAAAATATATATATATATATATATATATATATCATATATATTATATTTCTTTTTATTGTAAGATATGTGCAATTTATGTTTTCTTTAAAAAATTCGTTGATATATAATATTTTAAAAATATTGATTAAAAAAATAATTTATATATAAAGAAATCTTATTCTTTAAAGAAAATGGAAATTCATTTATTTTAAATATAAAATTAACATATATAATTTTAAATATTAAATTTAATAACAAATCACGATAATTATATTATATATATAAATTTCAAATATTTTAAAAATATTTTTAATAAAAATATTTTTAATATATAGAGATTCTTATTGATATAACACTTTTCATTCTTTGGTAAAGATAAATTCTTAGCCAATTAAAAACTATTTTAGGTCTCATTACAAAACAAAAAAAAATGATATCAACCAAAATGGTATCTACAAAAAAAATTAATGTCAACTTGTCCTGACGATGAACCACACTGGTTGGTTCGAAACGCGTCGACAAAGGTCTTTTTATATGTGATTTTCGTTGAAGCTCTTCTCTTCTTATAACTTTGATGGATCACAGAGGCCTCAATTCTACAAAAAAAATAATGTCAACCATAAATAGTTTAGAGAAGAATCTTCTGCAAAAATCACATAGAAATAATTTTGTCTACGCTTTTCGAACCAACCAGTGTGGTTCATCATCAGGACAAGTTGAAAGAGCAGATCTTGCTATGCATTATAAATAGATTGGGCAGAATATCCACGTAACAGCTAGAATTTGATCGAGAAACGGCTAGTTAGACCAAAATATTTATTTATTTAATTGTTAATGTTATTTAATTCGGTTATTAATTTTCTTATTAAATTAACGTAAATTGACAATTTTATAAATATATATTAAAATAAGTGAATTAATATACTCATAAAATAATCGAGTAATTAGAAATAGATAATAGTTGACTATATTTTAAATAAATATAGGTTAATTATATTTTAAATAAAATATCAGATAAAGGGAGATTTAAATAATTTAAATCAACGAGGTTATATAAATATTAGTCAGTTGTATAAGTTAAAAATAGAATATTCTATAAATAGTTAATTCTATTTTAAAATATATATAAATAAATAAATAAGTTTCATATTCATAGTCAAAGAATATCCTGATAAAAATATTTACTTAATAGTTTATTAAGATAAAAATAAAAATAAAATAAAATATTAGTATATTAAAAAATAAAAATAATAAATATAAAAATAAAAATAAAAAATAAAAATAAAAATAAATAAATAAAAATAAATTTTAATTTTAATTCAAGAATGAAAGAGCTTGCATAAAATAAATAAATAAATAAAATAAAATAAAAATAAAATAATTAAAATAGAAATTATATATAATATACACATTAAAAAAAATTAACAACTAATGTGCTTGAGAAGAAAAACTAAATAATAATAATAATAATAATAATAATAAAATATAAATAATAATAATAATAATAATAATAAAATTTTAATTTAAGAATCAAAGAGCTTAAAAAAAAAAAACTCTAAAGGAGAACACAACTAGGAGGAGAGGGCTGGGACCCAACAACTACTAATCTTCCAGCCATTCTCTCTATTGAGATTGTTCAGTCTTTTTTCAATCTAAAGGGCTTCCCTAAATTTCCGGTGATGGAATTGTGACACTCTAGCAATCACACTAGCTTCTTCGATGCAGTCATGGTGATTGGTTTTCTCCACATGTTCTGGTAAAGCGGAAGACTTGGTTCTCATATGCCTGAGGTCCGTTGCGTGCTCACTAATCCTTTGGTTAATGGGGTGACTAGTTTCACCGATATAAGAGGTCCCACATGAACAAGGAATAATATAAACACCTTTCATGTCCTTGGGGTCGATAGCATCCTTCATAGATCTGAGGGACTTACGAATGGTGTTAAGAGGTCTAAAGGTTGCGGGGACATTGTGCTTCTTAAGAATCCTCGCAATCCTATCCGTGGTCCCTTGAACATATGGAAGATGGACCCCATGAATTCGAACCTTAGGTTCTCTTTTGGATAACGAATTCTTAGTCGCTTTGAGGAAAGCCTTATGTCCCAAATGTCTGCTATAACCATTTTCAATAAAGACATTAAGGAGATCTACTCATTCAACTTGTCCTGATGATGAACCACACTAGTTGGTTCGAAACACGTGACAAAATTATCTCTATGTGATTTTCGCCAAAGACTTTTCTCTATAACATAAATAGTTTTTTAAAATTTCACCTTAATTCTATATCCGCTTTATATAGAAATAAGGTAATTGAAAGTTCATATATAAATACTTTTTAATGTCAAAAAGAAATGTAATTCTTGCACTATTAAATATGGAGTTGACAAATGCCATGTAAAATTCTATGTTTAATTGGCATGTAATAGTGAAAATGAAAATATACTAATAACAAAAAACTTATTATCAACCTTAAATAAAATATTTCAATATTGATATTAAATAACATAGTTTTATATCAAATTTTTATTAAAAAAAAAAAATAAAAAAATAAAAAAAAATATATATTTTTCATTTTAATTGGTAAAAGTATGTGCAAATTTTATTGTTTTCTTAATATTTAAAGAAATATTGATTAAACATAATTTTTATAAGTAAAGAAATCTTATTCTTATAAAAAAATTATTTTTTTAAATATAAAATTAACTTATAAAATTTTAAATATTAAATATTAATAACAAATCTATATATATTTTAAAAAAAATATTTAATAATATAAATAATTTTATATAAAGAAAGCTTATTGATATAACACTTTTTATATACCTAAAATTAATTATAATCATATATATAAACTTTAAATTATTTAATATTATATATATATATCAAAAAAATAGTTTTATATAAAGAGAGTCCTATTGATATAACACTTTCTATATAGAAAAAAAAATATTTTCATGTTTCGTGTTCAGATATTGATTTGTTCTTGGACATGAATTTCTTTTCGCTGAACTTGTAATTTTAGTTTGCTCTTGCACATGAATGTGTCACATTTTTTAATTATACACAATGTCGGTGCGAGGGATTCTTCTGTAACACTTATATAATGAATACCTTTTTTTAAAGGGGGTCAGTCCCCTTCAGAATCAATATTAGGTTGCAGAATCAATACGAGGGATTCTTCTATAACACTTATATAATGAATATTTTTTTTAAAAGGGGGCCAGTCCCCTTCAAAATTAATATTAAGTTGCAGAATCAATACGAGGGATTCTTTTGTAACATTTATATAATGAATATATTTTTTAAAGGGGTCAATCTTTTTTTGCAAAATCAATATTAAATTACAGAATCAATATTAAGTTATTTATATAAAAATTTTACATATATATTGTATCAATCATATAATGAATAAATACATTTTAAATACATCAAGGAAAACAAATAAAATGGAATAATTCTGTCCACACTTATACTGAATACCATAGTTATTAAGGAAAACAAATAAAATGGGATAATTCTGTCAACACTTACACTGAATACCATAGTTACCAAATACGTCCAAATCATGAAAGAATATAGGGAAATTTATTCGTACATAGAATATTCCAAGAATTAGAGTAGGTTTGGTTCAAGGTAGCTATGGCGTCACACAGAATTGGTAGTTGGTAAGGGAAGTGTAAATGGTAGAGGGGTGACATTTATGAAATAGAAATTTATTTTGAATGGGAAATTTTCCAGCTGATTTTAATAAATTTTATAAGAAGTAGTTGATTTTTTAAATATGTCTATATTAAAATGATTTTTTTTAAAATAAGTTTTGAATATATAATTTTTAAATATGTATTAATTAAAAAAGATTTTAATTAATATTTGAAATTTGAAATTACGATGGTATTTAGTTTTTATTTTTAGATATTTAATTTTTAAAAGTTAAAAAAAGAAAAATTGGATAAAATATGAAATTTGAGAGGGATATAATTTTGAATTTGAAAGCAGAGATTTTGGAGTTCATTAATAAGTGTGGATTTGTTTTGTTTAGTAAATTATTAAAATTATTTTAACTTTAAAATGAATGAGAAGAATATGAATAGAAAGCATTGTTGTTACAGTAATATATATGTATACAAGTTTGTTTAGTGAATTATTAAAATTATTTTAAATTAAATTGAATGAGAAAAATATGAGTAGAAGGCATTGTTGTTACTGTAACATGTGTGTGTGTGATGTAAGATATATATTGTTTATTTTTTTAGATTTGAATTTTTTTTAAACAATTTTTTTTATGGTAAAGTATATTCTATTAGAATTCGAATTTAATAACTATATTTTATTTTTATTTTTCACTTGGAAAAAAGTCTTAATTTTATTCATAAGACAAAATTACATTTTGTAGATGCTGAGGATACAAGACGTGCAAAAAGTAAATAAAAAATAAAGAATTTACTGTTGTTCTTTCCTCCCTTTCTTTTTTTCGACCTTTAGCCAACCTCCAGCGTTGGGAGCGGCCCATACAATGGAAAGTTGATTTTGAGTGGGAGTGTCTTTATCCGAATCATATCCTTGAGATCCACGAGTTCGCTTGATGCCAGTGATTTCCACTCTTGTTAGTTGAGATGCTTGGTACTGTATTTCGTTGTTGGGGTCTTCCTCCTCCTTTGGTGTGCTGTTCTGGTCCTTTTGATCCTTTGTTTCTACTTTGTGTGTTGTTGTTTCTACTTTTTCTACTTCTTCTTCCAAGGGGGCTGTATATTGCCATCCTTTTCTCTGTTTCTGTTGCTTCTTATTCCATTTAGGGGTTGGTTTTGCTTTTGGACATGCACTGTGGAGGTGTCCTGTTTGTAGACATCCACGACATCAGAAAGTTGTGTTTTCATAGTCTAGTAGTTGTGTCCACTGTGTTATTGAAGTTCAAATTTATACTTTCTGGTAGTCCCTCACTAAGGTCTACCTCAACACATATCCTGGCAAATGTGAATATCTCCCTTGTGATTCTGCCATCATCTGTCTTCAGAAATTTTCCCAGTGTATTCCCTATGGCGATTAAAACATTGTGATGCTAGAAATGTAGTGAGAGGTTGTGCAACCTGACCCATACCGACATCGTTGATACCACTATTGTGTTGGCATCGAAATCCGGAAACCAAGGGGTCATAAATAGTCCCGCGCTGCCCCAGAACCATGGCCCCTTACTGAGAATATGTTCCCTTTCTTGTGTTGTTCTGAATCTGACTATGAAAAAACCTTTTGGAAATAAGTATATCTCACAGTTTGGAGACCAGGACTCATAGATCCATTGGTGCAAAACATTGGATTTAGGCCAAAACCCATTAAATCTGCATATAACTAATGTAGAAAAGAGATCTGTATACAAGTTTTTTACCTCAGGCATTGCGATAGTGAGTGTAGGGTTCTCAGCCTTTTGTTCGACAATGTAGGGTCCTGAAGGCTCAAGCGGTGTTTTGATTTTGTCTTGTGCTTTTTCCCTTCCTTTAACTGCTTCCTTGAAAGATCCTGTGCTTTTCGAGCTGGTTCCAGCACTTCCACCCCTCAGACACAGGGTAATTATGATGGTCAAATCTATGGTGATGCCATAATCCTGGAGTGTGAGATTGTCCTGCAAATTGTGGCTTGAGCAGATTAGATTTTGCTAGTGTGCTCGTATACCTAGGTGGTTCTGGATTTTGTTTTTTAGTTCTTGTATCTTTTCCCTTTCCCTGATCCTCCAGCAAAAACTTTTGCCCTCCAATGTTTTAATGAAGATTTGAATCAGATCCTCCTTTGTGTATGAGTCCCTCTGAGGTAATGCTAAATTTGTTATCCCTATGTCTGAATATTTTAGATCTACTCGCCTCAATGCATCCGCACAAGGTTCCCTCATGTTCCAATCGGCAGTGTTTCCGTCAATCTGCTTGCCTACGAGGTCCTTTTGATGTCTGAGTTCAAGGTTTGCCTGTTTTGGGGCATATTCCCCTATTGCGGAGATGATACGCCGATCCAGCTCCGTGTGGTCCATTAAAATCTGGGAAAAAGCGAGATTTGTCCTCATAAAGGGCTTGACATCAGCAGAAAGGTATTGTGTATTGTTGAATCGAATAGATACTTCCAGATCTCGCCAGATCATGGGCATATATGTCTTCTAACTCATCAGATCTGATAGGATGTGTCTCAATCCGTGACTAAACTTCCATTCTGAATCAAGCGCAGACGGTCCTTGCCATTGGATAGAGCTAGTGTCCTCTAAGGGGTGACCATTTCGAAACAACGTTTGTCTTAATAACTATATTTTATTATAAGTGTTTTATGCTATTACATCATTAATATTATTTTAAAATTTTAATAAAAACAATTTAAAAAAAAAATATTTATTTAAATTTATATATATATATATTTTTTATAATTTAAATTAAAATATTAAAAATGAAAATGGAAATGTTAAATTAAAAAGATATACATTTTTTATTAAATTATTTTTTCCCGAATGGTCATATTTTCTACCAATTTGACAACATAAATGATTAAAATAAAATTATTTAAAAATAAATAAAATCATGAAAATAGTCATAGATGAATGACTTATTTATAAAAAATAGCTGAACTTTCCCAGACATTAATTTAATTTATTGTAAAGGACATTCACACGTTGATTACGGGCAGGGTGAAACTTCCACGCCATTCTTTATTTTGGTTCCCAGTGTTTTGAATATTAAATGTGAGGAATACAGATAGATATACTCAAGCTATCCGTTTTCAAATATATGTAACAATGACAAAAAAGGCTTTTGCATTTCTCTCACACAGAAGATCAAGGTGTGTTCTGTGCTGATATTCAGTCCTTAGCTCGTAAGGGTCAGTTTTCCATATGGTTTGGTGCGTCTATTTTTTTTTTTAAACTGCAAGTTTTGATGCCTCTTTTGCTCCAATATGGAAATATTGATTGGAATATATTAAATACTAGGGAGGAAGGATTGGAACTTCATGTTTTTTTATATATGTGATTATTTGCTTGATTAGGCAATTTCTGAGAAATAGCTTTGAAACGGGAAACAAACATGGCAGCACATGTAAAGAGGAGGCCCAAATCAGCTGTTAACAGTGATGATGAAGTGGCGGGGTTACAATTTCAGTCCAAACTTTCAGGTCAGCCACATGTATTTCTAATTGTTTGAATGTTCTCTGTTTCCCTATTTGCTCATAAATCTTAATATACCTTTTTGTTTCCCAGTAAGCTTACTAGTTTCCGTTCTAGCCGCATTGTTCCATTCGACCTTATTTCGATGGTTTTAAAACGTACTTGAACTAAATTTTTTGTAAGATGATATGTATTGCCATTGTGGATTCCATTTTTCGTTTTCTTGCTCTACAGTTTCATTAAAAAAATGGAGTTAAAAATCAATTGCTATTTGAGGAATCATCGAGTGCATGGATCTGAAATGAGGACACCTTAAAGATGAAACAGAGATCCAAGAACAAAAGCACAAAATGATAAAGTTATCATTTTGACTTAGCATTTGAACTATGCTCGTATTTTATTTGCAGTAAAGTATTACTGTTTTAGTAGAAAATGCTATTTGAAAATTAATGAATTGCTGGATGTAGAGTATTATTCCCGTCAAGCTTGAATCCAGAATGAAATGAAAGGAGAGGGGTGGGTTGGTTGCTGGGCATCTGGAAATTATGTTTTTTTCCGGTCATTACAGATACAAAATTAACCATCTTCCAAACAGGCATTAAAGTAATAGATCTTTGGGCTCCTTACCACCGTGGGGAAAAATTATCCATCTTCCAAACATGCATTAAAGTAATAGATCTTTTGGCTCCTTACCACCGTGGGGAAAAATTGGTTTATTTGGAGGAGCTTTGGCTCCTTACCACCGTGGGAAAAAATTGGTTTTATTTTGGAGGAGCTTTAAAATCAATATTAATTAGTTAGAAAAAAAACTTAGTGATGAACGGGCTTACATTACCTATGATCAGAATTTTTGTGGTTCTTTGCTGGAACCCCAAATATATATGGCAATGTCTAAACCTACTACGTTTGTGGAATTTTTGATGACAATCCGACAACCAACCCCCCTTCTCTCTCTATATATAGAAATACTTGCCACCACCACATATATATCACATATATATAGATATACTTGCCACCACATATTGCTTTTTCTGCTTGCAATGCCCATGCTATGTAATGTCCTTGCCACAATTTTAGTTTCTTACTGGTCTTCTCCTTCTTAGGATCTGAGGTTTTATATTGTTCTTGGGTTTTACTTGAATTTAGTGTTGTGTGCATGCAACATTCTAACCAACCACTACAGCAAAACAACCTCCAAAACATATTCAAAGATTAAAATGGCACATACAACCATTTTTATTCAAAGATTAAAACTGCATATGCATGCCCGGTGGAGTCTTCTGATGGTTGATGGCTGATGGCAGTATATCGAAGCTGCCTGCCGGATAATGACACAAGTCCCAGACAGTATTATGTTTTCCTCACTGATTGATGATATCGTACTGCTTCCATGGGCATCGTTCAAAAGAGCGGTTCACTGTGACAATCTGCTACTAGTTACTATTACAGAATCAAGGTAGATACTAGTTACGTCTATGAAGTTTGAACAACATTTACGTGTTCTGGTGAGAAGGAATTAAGGTAGATATTAGCGATGTCTATGAACAATATTTACAGAATTAAGATACATACTACCTAAGTCTATAAACAACATCGACCTACTATTCCTAAGAATCAAAATAGATATAACTATGTTTAAATAATATCATTTTGTTATTCAAAAAATCAAAATAGATAATCACAATACGGAAAAACATTTCATAATATGATATTCACAGAGAAACCTGTCATAACATTGTTCTTACGTTTACGTCCCTTAATGGTTCAGGTGGCCCCCACCAGCAAGTCTACTTGACTGTACTCTTTGATGTAGTTGCTCCAGGCCCGTATCTCCTTCTTCAGGCTGCTGTGAACTATGTAGCTCTCCAACTGAGCACTACAGCTTGAGTGGGCCTAATGGTTAAGAGCATGTATTTCCTCCTAAGAGGTCACAGGTTCAAAACCAGAGGGGTAGAGTATGGATGCCTTCGTAGACTTTTTTTTTTTTTTAACCACATGGTGAAACGGTAACTATCAAGCCTAATCCATGAGAGACCCGGGATCAAACCTCATATTTGGCCTAACAAGCTAGAGGAATTATGAACATGCTGGAGGAATTATGATGCTTTAGTCGAAAAATTGAAGAATTGCTGAAAAGTTATAGAAATTTTAATTATATTTAGAAAAAATTGAGCAAGATTTTTGTAAATCTAAATTATAATTGTTAAATTTCAAAATTTCAAATATTTTTAAAATACTAAATCCATTTTCAATATAAAAACACACCATTCAAACACTACTACAAAATTTTTTTGAATTTTTAACCAGAATTCTGACATTTTTAACCATCCGGCCATTCCTCCACACCTAAATAGACGACCCCATTTACGATGGTTTTCCCTCGATTCAGGCTATATTCGGCCTTCGTTGTACCTCAGCACCCCCATTGCATTCTTCTCCTTAACCCAGCTTTTTCCCTTCCTCAACACCCGGTCTTCCTGTGCGCTATACATCCTGTAATACAATCGTTCGACCCTCCTCAGTGAGACACTCGATTGATCAGGGACCAGCCAGTCCACTCGGCTATACGCGGCCCGTCCGTCAGCTGTAGCTGTGAACAATTGCGCAGCACCCCCACGGCACACCCTTACAGCCACAGGTATTGTAGATCGGCTCCACAATGCGAACCGATCCCCTCCTTGCATATTCAGGCAGCAATGATAGCGGGATGGGTCATCACTGTGTGCGTTTAGACAGACCCGAACATTGACTCGACCATTGCTGTACTGCGCTCCCAGTCACACGCAGCCCTGGATACCTGCGCCCTGTGCAGTTTGAACATACACAACAGCAAATTGGATTCCTCCCTCAGCCAAGGCGGTAAACTCGCAGGGATTAATATAGTGACAAGCCACTGTCACATGCAATAATTCACTCTCTGTACTTTGACCCCGTGTGATGGAAGTGGCTTCTTTTAACAGATAAGCGATCCAATGAGTCTCTAATCCTGCCGATCCTCTACAGCGGTCAAATCGGGCGAGAGATCTGAGAGATTTCTCGTCTCACTAGGGTGGGTGGTTGATGGTATATAATAATTGGTTTTTTATTTTGAGTTGTTTTTAGTATGATTTTTTGGAAGTTTTTCTGATGTTTTTTCTGTCTAATTTATTTAAAATTTGGCGGGAATTTATTGAAATCACAAGTTTGATGAGTAATTTCTGCACAATCGAAGCTAAAATCTGGCGAGAATTTATTGAAATCACAAATTTGATAGGTAATTTCTGCACAATCGAAGTGCCCTAGGATTTTTCAAGACGCTGAATCCATATAGTAAAAAAAAACCAATTTAAATAACACAAATTAAAATTTCAACTCAAAATTTTCCACCAAATTTAAACACCAAAAAATCCAGAAAATTACACTAAAAACAACTTTCTTTTATTTTTTTACTAAGGAAATTTTCATCCTAAGTTCTCCATCTCCAGAAAAACAAATGAACATAATCATTAGAGGAAAATCCATTTTTTTCTCCCCTTTTCGCAATTTTGAATCTATTTTCCTCCTTTAATTTATTGGCTTTTCCAATGTTTTCTCATCATTTTTCATTTTTCACTTAAGTTGCCATGTTATCGAGTCACATAATCCATGATGCTTTATTTCCTAGTTGACCCCCTTTATTAAAGTTTCT
This sequence comes from Pinus taeda, assembly GCA_000404065.3. NCBI lineage: Eukaryota > Viridiplantae > Streptophyta > Pinopsida > Pinales > Pinaceae > Pinus > Pinus taeda. The sequence continues at coordinate 402,371 of APFE030820567.1, read as the reverse complement.
CCTCTGACTCCCTCCAGAAGTGGGGAATGAGCTAGTGAGTGAGTCGTCCCTTTGTCGATCATTCGAGAGGGGACATTACATGTTAACTTCCATGTACTTTGTTCGTTATTAATGATATAATTTGTTGCATGTGATCTAATGCGCAGATGAACTTACTCTTTATATTGAGAATGTTACGAAAGAACCCACACTCTTATGGAGAATATTATTTGGCAGTATCTTTTTTCGTTTTTTAATAAAATTTAAAGTTTTTCGTTTCCAAGGAAAACTCAGTTGGAAACGGTAAGGCGCTTCTCACTGCATTTTGTTAGCCTTTTTGTTTACTCCGAAAGTGTTTGCATTATGTTTGGGTTGCTTCATTAAACTTGGGGTGCATGATGCATGTTTAGCCTCTAGATGTTTTACGATGGACTTGTACAAGGAAGATAGTTTGTGATGGAATGGTATATTGGAAGTGGCTGGTTGTTGGGTTTTTGTTTGGCAATTTTTTCTAGGGCATTGGAGTTTTTTTTATAGCATTGGTGGCATTTTTCAAGATGGTCACACGGAGAGGCTTGCTTGCATGGATAACAACATATTTAGGAGTAATTTTTTACATCTTGGAGGAGAGTAGTAAGCCTTAGAAAGCATAGGGTTGTTTGGATTGCTATATGGAGGTTTAAAGTTGGCTTGGAGATGCTTGGGTTGCATTCACATTCATGTAAGGAGAGTGGATTTAGTGGAGTATATGGTTTATGAGGATTGATGGAGCCTATGAAGGCATGTAAGTGGAATGTTGGATACACCTCGCGGAGCACACTTTCATCTGGAGTGTTGCTTATGGATGACATCACCGTGTAGTTTGACATGTGTAGCCTTGCAATGTAATGCTCCACATGTGAGCCAAGTATGTGTTGTTGGCCTTCTTTAATTCTCATATACATAGAGGAAAAAGAGAGTCCTTTCATATCATAACAACATAGCACATTTATACTCATCACACTTGTGTTAGAGAATCTATCATCAAAGTGGAGTGCACTACTCTTAACTCTCTCTTGGATCTTCTAATGCACTTGTTCTCTCTCTCTCTCTCAAAGTCGCTATGGTTTCATGATCTTAATGGAGTATCGCAAAGTATAGGGTTAGGGTTTCATCCCTTGGAGATTTGGAGATTAGGGTTTTGTGATGAAACCCCAAGTTGTACTTCGAGAAGAGAAGTGATCAAGTGGACTACTAGTCTTCCCTCTCTCTTGGATGTTCTTATGTACTTGGTATCTCTCTCTTAGAGTTGTAGTGTTTTCATGATCTTGTTGGAGCATCTTGGACTCTAGTGTTAGGGTTTCATCACTTGGAGATTTGGAGATTAGGGTTTTTTGATGAAGCTCTCAGTTATACTTAGAGAAGTGAAGAAGAAGAGACTTCTTACCTTGGAGGATTTTCTTGAGTGATTCATGCTTGTTGGATCTCATTGTTTGAGCTAGGATTTGTTTGGTTTTCCCTAGCGAAGGTTTTGGAGAGATAATGGATTGTATTGGTTTTGTGATGAAACTATGGTATGTACATGAGCTTGATGTTATTAATGAAAATTTCACCTATTTGATACTTGCGTAAAACACGAATTTTATTTTCAGACATTTGTGTTCTTTATGATTTGTAATTTCCAGCTATATTTGTGTTGTTGATTTGACATAAGTAAGTTATTTTAAGTGATTTATCATTGTAATTGAAGAAGAATGTTTTCAAATATGGTTTATGCATGATATGATTATCCTAAAAAGGCAAAAACTTATTGCAACACATTGGTATCTTTTCTCTTGGATTGCCTAGATGTTTGGGGTTGTTAAGGATTGAAATTTGTCTTTTGTTATTATTGTTTTAACCATTGTTGCTGGTCCGTCCCCCGGTTCGGTAAATAGTGGCCAGTCGGTACCTACATCCGGAGTTGTCGATCCTACGCTTGGTGCCCCACCTTCTTCTGGTTTCATTCCAGCAGGGGGGGCATACGATCAGTGTTTGCAAGCTGTCCAGAATCCGGGCTCGCAAGGTCCATTACATTACTATGATCCCGTGGGGCATCATCTTTATCTTGGATCCTTGCCATCTCAGCCTGCGGTTGAGGTCTCAGTCCCGTTAAACGTTGCTTGGGGTACCACTCGTTACGGTGGTGGCCAAGCACCCCCTGCGGATTTTCAAGGACCACCTTATCAAGGTCAGTCGTCTTACACGCAGCCTTCCTATGGGCAGCAGTATTACGGGCAATCTTATCCAGGGCAACCTGGAGGCCCACAAGGACAACCCTTTCAGGGACAACCTTCGACCTATGGTGGTCCATCTTTTACTTATCTTGGGCAACCCTCGGGAAATCCAAGACAATGCAACAAGGACAACCTGGGGTCCAGCAGGGATACCCTTCTGGGCAACCCTCTGGAAATCCAGGACAACCTTATATGCAACAAGGACAAACTGGGGTCCAGCAGGGATACCCTTTTGGGGAGGGTGGTCAGCCTTACGTAAAACAAGGCCAACCCACTGTCCAATCTGGTCAACCGTCTGGACAAGTTGGTTAACCTCAAATTCAATCAGGCCAACCAACTGTCCAGTCCACTCAGCCATCTGGTCCATCAGGACAACCCAACACCCAGCAAGCTCAACCTTCTGGGCAGATGGGCCAATCTCAAGCTCAACCAGGACAACCTTCTGGCCAGGTGGCTCAACCCCAATCCTCTCAAGGACATCCTTCTGGGCCTGCTCAACCGGGCATGCAAATGGTTGTTGCTTCTCAAGCTCCACCCGGTTTCCAGTCCCAGGCTGGGCCCCAGACCCAAGCTGGTCTTCAAATGCAACCTCCTTATCAAGCGCAGCCTGACCCCCAGGCTCAGTATGGAGCCCAACAACCTTATGGTTTCCAGCAATCCCAGGGGCAAGCTCAGTTTGCCCCGTACCAAAATTATCAACAAATGCAGGTGAGTCCTTATCAAAATTACCAGCAACAGTATGTTGCTCTTGCAGCTCAAGTTGGTAATCAATGGAATGCTGGGGGGAAAATCCAAGGTTAGCCGTCCAGTTATGGCTATAACCCCTATGAACAAAATCCCTACGGACAGAACTCCTATGGGCCAAGTTCGTCCGGACAAAATTAATGGGGGCAACCAACAACTGGTTGGAACCCTGGTGCTACCCCTTACCCACGGCCACAGATGTCCTTTAATCCTCAGTTACCCTTCTTAGCAACATTGGAACTGTCAGATGTGTCCAAACTCACTAATGATCCTATTCTTCACAATCCGTACTGGCCACCAGTTCCAACTAAGATTCCCGGTGATTGTCCCAAATTCGATGGCAAAGCTGGAGAAGGCCCCCAAGCCCAAGTTATGACTTATCATCTCTGGTGTTTGTCAAATTCGTGGCTTGACGATTCAGTTCGGCTCCGCCTTTTTCAAAGGACTCTCACTGGCTCTGCTGCTAAGTGGTATATTGAGGTAGCCCGCGGATCTTTTCAAGATTTTAACTCGTTGGCGGTGGCATTTTTAACTCATTTTCAGTTGCCAATTCAGTATGAGACAGGAACGCATCTCATCACGTCTCTTAAACAGGATACGACCACGCACATCTTCGATCATATACATGAATGGAGACAACGTCGTTGTTTGATTAAGTTTTGGATTCCTGATCAGCTCCTGATCGATTGGTTTACAACCTCCTTTGTCCCCGCGATCGCATGGGACATCGCTATGGGGGCATGTGTAACTGAAGAGCAGGCTATTGCGCGTGCTCAGTACCTTGACCTGGTTTATTCCCAGTCCGGTACCCTATATGATTATTTTCCTGACGCCCCGAGGCCCGGAACTTCCAAAGCTCCACCAAAGCCATCAGTTGACGGTGTCATTGGATCTGTAAATCCGTCCTCTAAGAAATCTTCCGCGAACTCAGGGAAGCAAAAGTCGAATGCTTCGAATGAAAATACTTCTCAGGTTGTTTCTAATTCTGGTAATACTTCCGAGGTTAACTCCTTCCAGTCCACCACGGCGGATAAAGCCTCGAAAGCAAAACAGAAGGGAAAAGGGAAAAATAAAGCTGATCAACCCAAGCAGGATTCCCTTAAACCTCTACCCGAGGAAGGAGCCAAACGCAAACCCAAGTATCCTTGTCTTATCTGCGACGAGGATCACTACACCAAAGACTGCCCAAGGCGGTCTGAAGTTAGTCGCTTGTTGAAAGGTGCTCCTGGGACTCCTGTGGTGCAGAAAGAACCTTTCCCCTAGCAGCAAACGCAAATGGTGGTTGACCCATCCCAATCCTCTTCTCCCTTTGGTTCTCAAGTGTTCATGGATGGAACGATTCCCGTTCACATTAGTACCCGAGCAAAAGAATATCCGTCACCTGCCGGGAAAGAGCCTGAGGCTCCTTCGCCCAGTTTTGGTCCGCTCCATATCGAGAGACCTAGCACTGAGATGCCTATCGACCCCCTCCTAAAGGTGTACTCCAGAGATCTTCTTACAACCCTAATGCTTGTGCTGCTTAGCACTATAGCATCGTTGAGGACTTAGCTCAGGCTCCGTCAGCTATGTCCGCTCTAAAAGTTCTCCAGAGCTGCCTCTCCCAGAGGAAGTCCTTGCTATCGGCCATCGGTGGCATCGACCCGGCCGACTCGGATTTGATTACTTTTGATCTCGAAAGCCATGTACCAAGACTGCCTCATCAGATTGCCTTCCTTATCCAGGTCATCATCAACTCTAAAATGATTCATCGTACGGTTATTGATGAAGGCGCTTTCAACTTGCATTATGTCTGTTGCTTGTTGGAAGGCTATTGGTTCTCCGACCTTGAATCAGTCTCCTGCAACCTTGGAAGCCTTTGATGGGAGAGAGTCTCGCCCTTATGGTATCCTCCAACGCTTGCCTATTACTTTGGAAGGGAAGACTATCGAAGTGGAAGTTGAAGTCGTTGATGCTAATCTAACTTACAACCTCCTTTTGGGTCGAAGCTGGACATATGCCATGCGAGCCGTGGCTTCATCTCTATTTCGTGTCATTCGTTTCCCTCATCAGGGGAAGATTGTCACAGTAGACCAGCTCTCTTTCTTCGCCTCCTCTTACGAAGGCAACGTGCCTTTTGTGGAGCATACCTCCATTCCATTAGAGAGTGTGGAAGCTGGGCTCCTTAAAGATCTTGCCCTCATGGGTGTCTTTTCACTCCCGCCTCAGAACATCACTCCTATCAGTGTGATTTCTGTTTGTGCTGATTGTTAGTGTCAGCCTTTGCAGCCTTCCTCCAGTGATCAAACATGCTCTTACAAAGTGATTTTAAGGTGTCAAGGTCAAATTTTGTCATTTCAGTGTGTCTTCAAAGCAAAATTTGGTCACTAGGCATTAGGTCTAGGGTTTGATTTTACCCTTGTCAAAGTTGTCCAAATGACGTTCCATGTCACCATTCAATTGCGTGTACCATCATTCAAAGGGTTTTCATCATCATGTCAAGTTCCACTGGGTCATTTTACACCTTGTTCATGCTTCAGTTGCACCTAGGCAAGGTTCATTTCCCTCTCCTAGGGTTTTGAAGCTAATTTCTCTTGGATGGTCAAATCATCGGAAAAATTGTATCCTGATGTTCATACACCTTCCCCTATCCATAATGTACCTAATTAAACACTTCCCATCACTAAATCCCCCAAATTCCTCATTTTCGCACAAACCCTAGTTCTTGCTACACTTGGCAATTTTCTAGGCTAGGCCTGTGTTTTTCCTTTTTGGACCCCTTCCCCTCACTCAATTTCTGAGATTCCACTTTCCCCTACTTTCTAACATCCCTCCCCACTTCCCAAATTTTTCTCAAGAATTTAGAAGCCCCCTATCCCCTTCATTTCTTTTCATTTCGACAAATCCCTTGTCCCACACATCGGGATAGGTTTCCCTCAAATGATGTTTCTGAGCAAGGAAAAATGAATTTGGGAAAACTGAGAGAGGTTTTTGTCCACAACAGGCCAAGGAAGAAAAACCTCCTTCACTTTTTACACAGGTGTCATGGTTTTAGAGAAATGTCAAAAATACAATCTCCTCGGGAGAATTGATGTACCTTTGAAGTGACCTTGGGAAAATCAAGTTTTCTCATAGCTTGGTTGGTCAAATGACTTGCTTGATGAGTCAAATGATAACTAGACACAAAGCGCTTTCCACTGAGCTATCATGAGCTCAATTTGGAGTTGAGAAAGGCATTCAAAAGTTGACTGTAACAGCACTTTGCCTTTAGGCAGCCTCATTTGGCACATTTTGACCAGTCTTGGGAGATTTGATTTTTTATAGGGCAAATGAACTCCAAATTAAAAAATTCTGTTTGGGTTGGAAAGTAGACTCAAAGGCCTTTTCAACGAGCTATCCTGCGCCCAATTTGGACACCGGGAAGGCCTCTAAATGTCGCCTAGAAAAAGGCGCGATGCACATAGAGAGCACGGCGCGCTGGGAGAAAATTTCCAGTGTAAATTTACACTGGTGTGGCGCACATGGGAGGCGCGGCGCACAGGGGTAAAAGGCCTGAAATTCATTGAAATTTCTCCAAATTGCTAATGCTTTGCCTAGATTTGCCAGGTAGGCTTGCTATCTTTCCATTGCATCAAATTTTATGGTAAAAGACGGTGGTTAATGGGTGATAGTGGTTGCAATAAAAATTTTCAAAACCTACTTCTAAAGGATCCTCAAGCCAATTGCAGCCAGGTTTATAATTCACTGTTTTTTCCACCAAGATTTTGTCTCCCTCCCATTGTTCCCTTATTTTCACTAATCCCTAAATCCCTATCACCTAAATTCATTACCCCTTTCCCCTACATACTCTATCCTAAATCCTCCAACCCCACACAACAAAACCTATCAACAAATCCCAAACCCTAAACACTATTCCCATGCATCAAACCCTCAAACCCTATCCCATATTTCCCTATTTAATTTCTCCCAATTATTCCCATTCCTCAATATTGTTTCCCCTTCCTAACAGTCCCTGTTGCATTTGTTTTTTTTTCCCTTGGTGGCAGAATTTGAATACATCATCCAAAAGAGCAGTGCAAGCATAGTTTATACATAGCAGTCATTTTGTCTTTGAGGTAGTTTGTCCACCAGCAGAAATGACATCTGATTCGTCATATGATCATGAAGAAGAGACACACAATGATTCGCCAATAGAGGTACATGCAACCAGGAGGCCTCATAGAGGTGGCAAAACATACGTGAAGACCAACAGGCTGCCCAATGAAGCCTAAATGAGAGGACACCCATTCAGCAGGAGATAGAGGCTGATAGAGAGATTTGGCTCAAGAGGATCAACATTCATTTAGAGAAGCTGTTGGCGAAAGTGACTAGGACAAAGCATTATTGAGGCATATGGTTTATCATTACAGGGCACGCAATATGAGTTCCAAGGCCCGAATCAGGAGCTTGAAGGCCAAATTGAGCAGAGCAACAAAAGAGGCAAAAGAGCAAGATCGGCTTCGAATCTTGGCTGAAGCTTCTGTGGCCCAGCATAGTGCCTCTTAGAGAACCTCCAGCCCAAATTTCAAGAAATTTGGGACAATTTTGGTCACATGGAAATTTTTTTGGCACAAACACAGGTTTTTTCTCTATACGTGCCGCGCCACTGGCGCGACGCGTAGGATTGGGAGCTGCAAATTAGAAATGGTTTGCATTTTTGGATTCAGCATGCAAAATCACGAATACTGGCACTCGAGCAAAAAAATTGGGCATGATTTGAGTCTCCAGGAGGTCAAAAACACCCAAAAAATGGCCTCACTGCCCCTATTTTGACACACAAGAAACAATCTTGGGAGAATGAAGATTTGGAGGGGAAAATGAGCTCCAAATTCAAAAATTCCACTTGGGTTGGAAAGTAGACAGGACAGGCTTTCCAACGAGCACACTTGGGCACATTTTGGACTCCTGAAAGTGCCTCAAAACTGGCCTCAAAGTGGCGCGACGCATACAGAAAAGGGTGCGGCGCATATAGGAAAAAAGGCCCAAAATACTTCTGTTTCGCGAAATTTCGCTTCCTGACTTTTCATAAGTGGGCCTTGCCATCTTCACTTCATTTTTCGACACCATAGGCACCTATTAAAGCACTTTCATTCCAGATGGGCATCTATCCAAGTGGCGAAGGAAGGCAAAGGGTCACCCAAGCCATTTGTCATGTTTGTGGCGCTGCACCTGTAGCTGATGTTTGGCCCTCCACCTCCATTTTGTGATTCGAGTAACTCCCCAACCCTTGGGCATTCTATCTCTCCATGGCACATTCTATATATTGTATGCAAACCATTTGCAAAGGGTTGGTTGGCTTGTAACTTCTGGGAGACTGTGGGAAAGAAACTCTGTTTCTTCATTGTATATTTTTTACAAAGTATTAATGAAAGGCAGCGGCTCTGTTTCATGAGATTCATGTGGTTGTGAGCACAGCAAACATGTCTCTTATGTTTCATATGTATCTTGTTATGTTTCATAGCTCATTTCATATTCATTTTCAGTGAAATTTTTTGAGTTAGATAAGGTAGAATTCAATTTTATTGCTCTGCCTGTGGGAAAATTTCATGTTTAGTGTTCTTCTTCTGTTGAAAAGAATTCATGTTGCCCATGCCCTTTTCACTCTCCTAAGCAATCTCTCCATTCCGTGTTGCTTTCAAACTAAATTGTTGGACTCTCCGCCTATCTTGCCTCACGAAGTAATCTGTGCCTTTGTATTAAATTCTCTGTTTCATTGAGGTCCATTGGTCCCATACCATCCCAGAAACATAGTCATTCATAAAAATCACTTCTTGTATCCATATTCACTTACTAGCCTAAGATAAATAGTTCATTGTAAGTCATCTCAGGCCTTTTCATTTATTTATTCACTGAGTGTGAGTCGAAGAGAGCCCTCTCCTGTTCTGGTAGGGCTGGCTACCAGACTGAGCGTGGTTTGTGGTTACCCTGGATTTTGCCTTCTTTTAGCCTAAGGCGGATTTAGGTGCTAACATTGATCCTTGGGTTCTTCCCCCCATTGACCAAATAGAATCATGGGGCGATGAGATGCCGTTGAGTCCTGCCGAGCTCAACTACGTCGAGATTGTTTCTGTATGGGCTCCTCTTCTTGAATCTGCTTCTTTGAGCAGAGCTCTTGACTCGTATGCTCATTCCCCTTGGCTTGGAGACTATGCTTCTTCGGATCCTTGAAAGGAGACATTTCCTTCTGATGAAGCCATTATCGAGACTATGTCTCTCAAGGAACCCCGTTGGTCCAATCTTCACCATCGTTCCTCGTTCCTCCCTACCCATCGGGAAATGCTTGCCTGTCTCGAGCGGTTTGCTCGTTGTATCCCCGCACAACCCCTTCAGACACCCATCCAAGTATATCAAGTGTCCTCTGAAGGGAACATGGGAAACATCACGCAAACCCAGCCGATCGACATCTCTGTTAAACTAGGGATTGTCGAGCATATCCATGTTGGAGTAACTTGTACTCCTGAGGAAATTCAGCTTTATACTGGTCTTTTTCGCGAATTTCGTGACGTGTTTGCTTGGTCTTACGAAGAAAAGCCTGGCATCGACCCAAGTATTGTGGTGCATGAGATACCCACGTATTCGGGAGCTAAGCCTGTCCGACAGCGTTTACGCCCCGTGCACCCCCGAAAGGCTGCAACCATTAAAGCGGAAGTTGAAAAGCTTCTCAAGGCTGGTTTTATCTACCCCATCCCACTCACAAATTGGGTTTCCAATATCATCCCTGTGAATAAAATGTAGGGTACCATCAGGGTCTGTGTTAATTACCGTGATATTAATCGAGCCTGTCCTAAGGATAACTACCCCACACCCTTCATTGACCAGCTCATTGATGAGTGTGCCGAAAGTGAAATATACTCGTTTATGGACGGTTTCTCTGGTTATAACCAGATTAATATTGCGCCTGCCGATCAGCACAAAACCACCTTTATCTGTCCGTGGGGCACTTTCGCCTACAAAAAGCTCCCTTTCGGTTTGAAGAACGCCGGTGCTACCTTCCATCGCGCGATGTCTTATGCATTCCATGATATTTGACACATTGTGCAACCTTACCTGGATGATCTACCAGTGTTGAAATTTGGTACTGGAGGACAGGTGGTTCCCTTAGGCTTTGATCTTTGGCCTAGGGAAAAATGTCCAAAAGATTTTAATTTTTCTCCTAAAGTGACTTTATAATTTTTTTTATAAAGTTAAAATCTAATTTAAAAGTGACTTTAAGTAATAAAGTTGCTAAGTCTAATTTTAAAGTGACTTTTATAAAGTCAATGAAAAATTAGAAAGGAAAAGTGACTTTGGAAATAAATGACTAAGTGGGTCTTTATTAAAGTGGGGTGAATTAAAAAATAGAAGTGAGATTTAATTGTGCATTTAATTTCAGCCATTGATCTAAATCTATCTCAACCATTGGATTTAGGGATCACCCAAAAGTCATTTAGGGTTGGATTAAGGGAGGAAAAGGAGAAAAAGATCATTCATTCTTTCATGAGCAGATTGGGAGAAGGAGAGCAAGAGAGCAAGGGAGATTTTTGGACAAGAAGGAGAAAGAGGCAGCAGTTTGGCACACATATCAGGCAGCTCTTCAGCAAATTAGTACAACAGAAAGAACAAGTAGAGAAAGGCAGATTTTTGCTGAGAAAACTGGAAAAAAACTGATTTTTGGGCACGAATATCGAGGAAGTGATTTTCTGCACGGAAACCGAGGTCTGTCCGTACAGTCCGTACGGCCGCCCGTATAGTCTGTACGTCCGTACAGTCGATACGGTCCGTACCGTGCGTACAACAAAGTTCCAGTTTGTCTGTTTGGCTGAAAAACAGATAAGTTTGCTTACTGAAAATTTTATTTTGCTGAAATTTTCTCACTGTAAAAAGGCATTTTCCAGAAATAAAGAAGAGCTCTCAAACTGGTTTTCGCCAAGAGTTGTAGGGGGTTTTTCCAGGGTCACATTGATAAAAAATATCAATGTTTGAATGTGTTTTAATGGCTATTTATTACTGCTGATTTTTATTTTTGCAATTTTCAGCATTCTGTAAAATTTCCAGAATTTGTGTTTTCAGCAATTTTTTTTTTTTTTTGCTTGTTGAATGTATGGTTATGGGAAAGGGCATTTAACTACATGGAAGAAATAAGGAGAAACTGAAAAACCGGGGTGGGAAAACAGAAATTTTAACATGGTATCAGAGCTTGAGTGCTGAAGGGCAGTTTGGGACAGCAAAAGAGAAAAATTACAGCTGCTGATTTTTCACTCAGAAAATTCCAGCAAGCTGATTTTCATAAACAACAGGTTTTATCTTTACTACAGCAGTGCTATTTTCAGTTTTAGGACAGCAGGATGTCATTGGGATTGAGGGTGGAGGATAGGTTGGATGGGCATACAAATTATAACGTTTGGAAGGAGAGAA
>APFE030820567.1:342937-387124 GCA_000404065.3 Pinus taeda | reverse complement strand
AGCAGTAGTGTCATGGTTCAGCCGAAAGCAGCAGTCAGTAGCACTGAGTTCAGCAGAAGCAGAGTATATGGCAGCCAGTCTAGCTAGTTGTGAGGCCATCTGGCTTCGCAAGTTGTTGTTTGGCTTATTTGGTCAGCGTTGAGACCTTCAGTGATTTACTGTGATAATCAGATTGCATTAAACTCACGGAGAATCTAGTATTTCATGACAGGTCAAAGCATATCGGGATCAGATATCATTTCATCAGAGACTATGTTCAGAAGGGAGCTGTGAAGCTTGAGTATATTTCCACTGATGAGCAGGTAGCAGATTTTTGCTGAGAAAAATGGAAAAAACTAATTTTTGGGCACGAATATCGAGGAAGTGATTTTTTGCACGGAAACCGAGGTCTGTTCGTACAGTCCGTACATCTGTACGGTTCGTACATCCGTACAGTCGGTACGGTCCGTACCGCGCGTACAACAAAGTTTCAGTTTGTCTGTTTGGTTGAAAAACAGATAAGTTTGCTTGCTGGAAATTTTATTTTGCTGAAATTTTCTCACTGTAAAAAGGCATTTTCCAGAAATAAAGAAGAGCTCTCAACTGGTTTTCCCCCAATAGTTGTAGGGGGTTTTTCCAGGGTCACATTGGACCAAAAATACTCAGTGTTTGAATGTGTTTTAATGGCTGTTTAGTTACTGCTGATTTATTTCCTGCATTTTCAGCATTCTGAAATTCGAATTTGTGTTTTAAACAAAATTATTATTATTTATTATTATTATTTATTTACTTTATTTATTTATTTATTTATTTTTTTTTATTTTTTATTTATTTATTTATTTTATTTATTTTTTTTTTTATTTATTTTTTTTATTTTATTTATTATTTCTTTTTTTTTTTTTTCAGCTGTTGAATGTATGGTTATGGGAAAGGGCATTTAACTACATGGGAGAAATAAGGAGAAACTGAAAACCGAGGTGGGAAAACAAATTTTTTTTATAACCAGCTCATTCAGCTAAGCGTCAGGACCATCCCGCTCATCTTCGCGCAATCTTTCTCCACTGTCGACACTACCGTATTCGGCTCAACCCGCATAAGTGTGTCTTCTGCGTAGAATCTCGCAGGCTTCTCGGTTTCATCATCCCCCGAGAGGGCATCCGTCTGGACCCCCTTAAAGTCGAGGCTATTCTGAATCTTCCTCCCCCTGCTTCTTTGCAGCAATTGCAGAGCTTGCAGGGCAAAGCGAATTTTTTACGATGCTTCATTCCGAACTATGCCGAGGTGGCCAAAGGTTTTACGCGGTTACTAAAGCGGGACACCCCTTTTCGTTGGGATGCCGCCGCTCAAGAGTCCTTCGAGCACCTCAAGGCTCTCCTCGTTTCTGCTCCTTTGTTGCGTCCTCCTAATTACCATCGTGATTATACTTTGTATCTGGCCACTGTCGATACCACTATTGGCATGGTTCTCGTTCAAGATGATGATGATGACATTGAGCACGTCATTTATTATCTCAACCGCAATTTATTAGATACAGAATCTCGATATGCTCACATCGAGAAGTTGGCATTGGCCGCTGTTTGTGCCATCCAACGTTTCCGCCATTATATCTTGTTGCGCACTACGGCGGTGATTTCTGATTGCAACCCGATGACGTACATCCTGTCTCATCAGCTACTGGGGGGCAAGTACTCGAAGTGGATTGTTATCCTCCAAGAGTTCGACTTGGAATTTACTACTGCCAAGTCCAAGAAGTCCCTCGTCTTTGCTGAATTATTGTGCTCTTTGCCATCTCTTACCGCGCCCTCTCGGTTAGAGGACCATATTCCGGACGAACCCCTCTTCTTAATTAGCACCCTCGATCCCTGGTACGGGGATATCATTGTCTATTTACAGACGTCCTCTTTTCGTCCCGAGACATCTAAGGATGCTCGACGACGGATTCGCCATCAATCTCAACCATATCGCATTATTGGGGACACCCTGTACCGTCGCGGCGTTGACTCTGTTCTCCGCCGATGTTCAACACTTGAGGAGGCTGAGCGAGTTTTAAATGACTGCCATTCTGGCGCCTGTGGTGGTCAGATGTCCGGATATGCTACTGCTCAGAAAATCCTCTGCGCTGGTTACTTTTGGCCCTCCATCTTTAAGGACTGCATTCTTGCCGTCCGCTCTTGTCACGAGTGCCAAATCTACCAGCGGAAAATGTGTGCGCCTCCCGCTCCACTGCACCCTATTGTTACCGTCGACCCTTTTGCAAAATGGGGCATTGATTATATGACCTGTAACCCTCACTCGGCCGAGGGGCATGGGTATATCATCGTTGCCGTTGATTACTTCACAAAATGGGTCGAGGCGATGCCCACATTGTCTGAAGACGGTCACGCCGCGGCGCAATTTTTATTTAATCATGTTATCTCACGATTTGGAGTCCCTCAAGCCATCGTCACTGATCACGGCAAGCATTTCCGTAATCATATGATGACTGAGCTTACAACCTAGTTGGGCTTACGGCACGATAGCTCGACTCCATACTATCCTCAGGCCAACGGCCAAGTAGAAGCTATCAACAAGGTTCTAGTTACAATGCTTCAACGAACCATTGGCATGCACAAGTCCAACTGGGACTTGATGTTGTTCTCTGCCTTGTGGGCCTACCAAACCTCTATGAAGGATGCCACCGGTTTCACTCCTTTCCAATTGGTTTATGGACTGGAGGCTACCCTTCCGATCGAGTGCGAGATCCCTTCTTTAAAATTAGCCATCGAATTACTCCCCGACACTACTTCGGTAGAGGAACACCTTCTTTACCTGAAGCGACTAGACAAGACTCATCTACTAGCCTCCCTAGCTATCGAAGCACAGAAGAAGAGAGTGAAAACTCACTTCGATCACACTGTACATCCTCGTTCTTTTGTTGAGGGTGATTTAGTCCTGCTCTACGATCAAGCCAATGATAAGCTGGGGGCAGGCAAATTCGAACCCATGTGGCACGGGTCTTATATTGTAAAGAGAGTTTTGCAAAAAGGGGCTTATGAGCTGATTGACTACGAAGGGAATCCTCTGGATAAGCCCCGGAATGAGCTTTACTTGAAAAAGTATTATGCGTGAATTCCAGGCACTCTATTTTGTACATACGTGTGCTTTAGCAGGTGTGTTGTGTGTGCATGTTTTCATGTTTTTGGCTTGGTGTGTCGGCGTGATTGCCGCTTATTGTGTCCTTTTGCTTCTTGTACAGATTTCTAGTTCGCCTTACGTTGGTTTCGTTGATGGGACCTCCCGTAGTACACGCAACCTGTCTTCTGCGGCATGGGTGATCTACGATCCTCATGGTGAGCTAGTAGACCTTCAAGGGGTTTGTCTAGGTTGTACCACGAACAATGTTGCTGAGTATAGTGCTGTTATTCAGTTACTGGCCGAGGCGATCAATCTCAGTATTCGAACATTGGTCGTGAACCTGGATTCTCAGCTTGTCGTCCACCAGCTCAATGGGCGATATTCCATCAGAGACCATCGGATTCTAAGGTTATATCTATGTGTTAAGTTGTTGGAAATGAATTTTGATTTCATCACATATCAACATATTCCAAGACGATTAAATACGTTAACTGATGCATTAGCCAATTATGTATTAGAGAGACATTTGCAAAACATAAATTAAAACAAGAAAAGAAGCATAAAAAACACAATAAAACATAAGCATATGTATATATCTATATATATATATATATATATATATATATATATATATATATGTCGAAATGTTTGCACAACGTGCATCACATAGATCAAAAAATATACATGTTCGTCTTAATACATCCGGAGACGACATGTCTCTCAAAAAAGATGCATGAAAATAAATCCTAGATGTCTAATCCCTGTGGTGCTCATGATAGCACGTCACCGCACGCACTAGGCGTCTTAGAAGACGGTGGATGCGACTAGGCACTCTCACTGTATGTCTCTGGTACGCTAATGGGACATCCGCTAGTCGACCATAGTCTGGGATCCCCCGGGCGATCCCCTTGAGGTTCTGGATCAGTTCTCCTCCTTCGGCACCCTCTTCCTGAGGGTCAGCTGTAGGCTGGTTTCTCCGCGAAATAGGAGACATGCCGGCTGGTCTCTGTGGGCCAACATCTGCATACACATATGGTTGTTGTTAGAATGAGCATGTATTAACAAAAAAAATCATAAAACATAAAATCAAAAGGAGATCATACCCAGCTCTTCATCCCACTCATCTCCCTCTGGCAGTGGGAGATCTGGGTCACCAGTGAAGTTGGTCCCTACATATGGCCAATCTTCGACCACGATCTGTTACACAACAATTTGTCATCGTCCCTACTACCCCTCTCCCGGATACATGGAGGAGTCATTTCAGGACCTATGAGAAGTGACATGGCCTACAAACACTTGCATTACATTCCTTTGAACATGAGCTTCATTTGCCCTGAAGACATCTCCTGCTAAAAACCCCTAAAAATAGCTCTTTTTCCATTGGCGTGGTTCCATAGTGTAGCCCTCGCGCCAAGTGGGGAAATCCTCTAAAGAGGGCGCGCCAGTTGGCACTCTGTCATAGAGTCGCATCCGTGCCAACCATAATCAGTGGTGTTTTTTAACAAACAAAAGGCGGAAGTTTCGTCCTAACAAATTCCTGGAGTGCATCTATCTTGAGTTGGGTGGTTTGGCTACGGATTTCCATAGAGAGGAAGTGGTTTGCCACCTCTCATGGAAGCTTCCTTGATGATATGGCGAATCCCATGATTATTGTGGATGATCCCAACTCCCCTTCTCCATCTATAAAAGCTTGTCCATTTTCCTTGGCAAGCTAGTTCCAGAGATTGAGAATTGTCAAGTTTCCAAGAGCTTCATGCTGCAAGAGCCTTCTTGATTCCTTTAAGGCCAAATCCAAGCAAGGAGATTATTGTCCAAGATCTAAAGAGAGAGGCTTGTCCTTATTCCCGACAGGCTTTGCGAGACATGTGCTGCTGACTACCCACCAAAGGAGAATCCAGCGTCATAACTTTGGTTGTATTCCCCTTTGATTAATTATTAATGAACGACTATTGGTTATGGTTCCACTCTTGTTATTATTTGTGATGATGATGGGTTATGTCTTTTCTGACTGACAAATAGTTGCGTATACTGGATTTTATGCTTGTGTTTGTGTTGTTTCTTATATGTGCAGGTGTCCATTCACGGAGATCGTGAGGATTGTGATCTGCTGGAGCAAAGGAACAGGAGCACCACCTCTCCTACAAACAATAGCGTTGGAATCCAGGTAGGCCTTCATCGCCGGTTTGTTTATTTGCAATTAGGAACTTGCGCTATAGTGTTTGATGATTGTTGCTAGACCCGGTCTGGGCTAGTAGGGATCGCAGAGGGGATTTACCTCCTCAACAAGATTTCTAGGTGAAATATCCTCAATGTTGGGTTGGGTTTTCGTCCAACTCACAATAGGAAACTCAAGGCTTTTCATGCCGGGGCTTGTCGAAAGTTGAGGACCTTGTTCCCAAACCTCTCCAATAAGAAAATTACTTAGCTTCAAGATGTCTCAAATGATTTGTTTCTCTTCCTTTTAAAGATCAGATGGATCTCTATCTAACCTTCTGAAAGTACTTAATTTTATTATTTTATTTCCATTCTAGAAGATTCTCCGCTTTACTTTATTTAAGTGACTTTTATTTTATTTTTTTAAGTCACTATTCCCCCTTCTAGTCTTTTTCTTCAATTAAGCATTTACCCCTTTTTAATTAACTAGGTGATTAATTAAAGTCACTTTTAATCTAGGAAAATGATAAATTTGCCTCTATGATCTCTCTAGCGACTGAAAATCACTTTTCACCATCCCATCCTATAGATCTCTTTGTTTTGGTTCCAACGAGTTATTACTCTTTGGTGTTTCATCAAATATTCATCCAAAAATGACACCTTAACTGTATTTAATTAAGATATGCTCAATAATAACCTCGTTTTTCCAAAATTATCGGAATGCAGTAGAACCAAGAAAAAGTTGTGCAGAACTGGCCCTGATGATGAAATGTTGTGAGCAATCCCTGTTGAACCCCATATAAATCCTCCAAAACCCTCTGGGCCCATTGATAACGAAATCTCGCTCCCATGACTAAGTTGTCACCAACCTTGGAAATCCATCCTAGCCACATCATAAGGGAAACTAAAAATGGGGACATTATAAATCCTTCTGCCCTATGATTGCTTTCCCTCAAGCAATTCGCAGTTGATCAATGTAGAACCATCTATACACTGATACTAGGATCTTATACAAACCATTTTGCTAACCATGTTGTTAGTTTTAGTGATGGATATGGTAGCATCGAACAAGTGTTCTAGTCCGAGATGATGATAAAAGGCTAAGGAACATGAAATCTCTAAAACCCATAAAAGGTTTCACAACACCTTAAGTAAATTAATTTTCCATAATTTAAATATTTCCTAAGTCTAACTTAGGAAAAGTGGTAAATTAAAGTTAATTAATTAAGGATATTCAAGATTGCTCTAGAGACTTCTATTGATGAAGTTTAATTGATATTAGTTATCGATGGAGATTAAATTGTGGTCGTTGAGACTCCAACAAGAGATTATAAGAGCAGGTCAAAGGGCTTGGAGATATCATCAATGTGATCGAGTTGTGAGAGGCGGATTGAGATCCCAGTTCACAGTTTTTAAAGAGGGTGCAATTCGAGCCCCGGAAAGGGCATCAGAGAGAGAGGCAACATAAATTTGGGAAGAGAAGAATTCCAGAGAGTTTTCCATTGAACAGGGAGGTTGAATATATTTGGAGAGGAGGTCGTACAAGCCAGTGCGGATAGCCAGAAAGCCTAGTGTGAGTTTCCAGAAGTGGATCGATTTAGTTGTTGGAGGCCAAAAGAGTGTGTGGAAGGCGGAGTGATTTCATTCTAGAGGTAGTGGGAGGCAGGAAGGCTCATCCAGAGTCAAATTCCAAGTTGTAGGAATTTCCCTTCAGCCAATCGTGCGCATTTCAAGTGGTCAATGCAGGAAGTGGGAGCAGGCCAAGGGAGGTCGAGTTGATTGCAAAAGGAGATATTTTATCTCTAAATATTTTGCTAGTGTATTTCCGGAGGATAGTGAGTTGGGCATCCGGTTGTAATAATTCTCAAATTGTTGCATAACAAAATAAACCCTCATTTGTTGTGCCAAATTTCCCTTTAGGGTTTTTCTGGGGATGTTTAGTCCAAAAATATTGGTGTCGTTTTTATTGTGTGTGCATTTATTTTTCAGTTCTCGATTTATAATTCCACAACATTTTTTTATATATGTGAGACTTCTCCCATGCCCAAATAGATTTCTTGCTATACACTTGAAACAAATATTAGCTTGCAAAGGATTAGAGCATCCCAATGGGTGAGATAGACCAAATATTCCTCCAAAATAAATTGGTAAACTAACTTCTAGAATGCTACTCTCAATCAAGGATATATGTAAGATAGCTTGCACATATCAATCCAAAATATATGGAAAATATAAGCTAACAACATTTAAATATGCAAGAGAATTGAATCATAATAACAAAATTATGGAAGAATATCACCTCAAAATGCCAAGAGAACACCACCAAAATTTCCCCCAAAGTCTTTGGTTATATTAGCAAATTGCAAGTACAAAATGGTAGAGTTTCCTCAAAACCAATAGCTCATAACATGAATACATAGTGAGATCCCATTGCTCACTTAACTAGAAGCTTGGGAGTCAATCCCAAGGCAAATTGTGACAATCCCAAAGAAAATGGGTGACAATCCCAATGGTCCTCCATGCAAATTCGAATTTCCCAGGTGGCAACTCGATTTTTTCCTTAGAGACCCACACATTCCTTGATGAGGGAGACTTCGTTGAGATGAGGGGTCATGTGGGAGAGTGAAGTGGAGTGTTAGAAGACCACTCTACACCTCACCCGAGTGAACTCCAACCCAATCTCAAGACAACTCATGATATATCCTTGAAGCTCGAGTTAACCTCCTCAAATAGTGGATCTTGTCACTTGAAACTCGTTGTCTTTCTCCAAGAAATTTGATTTCCCTTTTTGTCACATGTTTATCCTTGATTCTTGGTCCATGGTGGAGTCCACATCACTCTTTAACTCCTTGATGATTTTACACCTCATTTCCACATCATTTAGAATGTGTGGATATTTATTTTCTCCAATTTATTTAATTGTCGGGCTAATTTATTCCCACATTTTCCACTAAACTTGGGAAAGTGGGTTTTGAGGGTCTAGAACTTATCTTTTACCCCTCAAAGTGCATCATAATAGAACTTTTAGTGTGAGAGATGTAATTTTTATCACACATAACCCATACAACTTCTCCAAACATCACTTATTACATTTTACATTCATAATTTATTCAAATTTCTACCCCATGAGAAATTAAAAAAATAAAAAAAATGATCCTAAACCTATTCAAATTCCACGAAATTTTATGAGTGGTATAGTATGGTAATATATAATGACTCTAGATGCTAGGAATCACCCAGGGCCTCATCTTCAAGCCATACTCTGGCTTTGGGGCCATACTTGGAGGAAAAAACTTAATTAATTATAAAGTCCTCGAAAGCACCTAATAACTAACCAAGTAAAAACAAAATCCCAGAGTAAACTCATTTTATGACAAGGTCCCAAGTTACCTAGGCCTATTACATGACTCAAATAATCACACTAGCATCACTTATGATCATCCCCACTAGATGCTAGGACTCACCCAGGGCCTCATCGTCAAGCCGTACTCTGGCTTTGGGGCCATACTTGGAGGAAAAAACTTGATTAATTATAAAGTCCTCGAAAGCACCTAATAACTAACCAAGTAAAAACAAAATCCCAGAGTAAACGCATTTTATGACAAGGTCCCAAGTTACCTAGGCCTATTACATGACTCAAATCATCACACTAGCATCACTTATGATCATCCCCACGGGGCTTGTGGAATCTGAGTACAACATGAGAAGAAGATGAGAAGAAGAAATAGAGTTAATTTTTTTTGATGATATAGTAAACTTTGATGGTACATGAAGCCTCTAACACATCCTTAGGCATGGATTCTTAAAAAAAATCAGGTAGACTTCAATGGTCAACATTGGGCTCCACATGGGGATGTGTGCTAGATAGAAAGTGATAGCATGCAAGGACCTAGAATCTGCATCCACCAACAAAAGACATATGTCAGCAGTGTCCATCCAAAATATCATCATATAAAATCAAATATCAACATGAAAAAGTACATAAATGGAAATTTATTGCTAAGAGAAAAAATGACAATTTATTCAAGAAATGAAACTAATTAACAAAAATGACAAATAGGTTTTTTCTTTAATGTGCCATGTCCAATTCTAATTATCTTAGGACTTTGACTTGCCCCAATCTGTTTGTGGCCATCAGATATACCAAGCCTCTTCATTTTCCTTTTTTGACTATTGATTTGTTGAGGCTTGATCCTACTCAAAACTAGAGACTCTTTTTTTATATCATTTTTCATTTTTTTCTTTTCTTCTTGGTTAGTCACGATGGTGATGATGCTGCAACTACTATCAATCCTTGTACCTTCCCTTGAGGATGTTACGATGGAATATTTGAAGTTCCCAATATTTTGTGATATGCCTAAACTCTTCATTATGGATTTGTTTTGTCGAGGGTTGTAGAAAAGTTGTCAACACTGCATCACTTCTTGGCTTGTATGACCCATAGATAATTTCATTGTTAGGTTTCCTCGAATCCTCAACATGATATCTACACTAACTCCCAATGAAGCCTAAAAAAGGTATTATTGGGCATGAGCATGGTGGCATATGATAAGTCCATTTGAAGGCTACCACCTAAATTTGATGCCCATTTCCTTGATAAGATCATTCCCCATGCATCAGGCACATCTATCACAGTATTATCTATAATCATTATTCTTTCTGGGCATGCAGCTAGAAAAGCTTATAAATCTTTAATTATTGCACACACTTCAATTCTTTTGGAATCCCTTGAACATATGTTGTGATAGGGCCTAGATACCCTTAAGTTTAGTTGCTCCATGAATTTCTTGGTCATGACATTTGATGAAGCCCCTAAATCTAGCATGTAGTTGTGTAAAAGACAATCATTCACTGTCAAAGAAATAAAAAATGGTTGATGATCTTCGTTCCCCACATAACAGTTCATACTTTTCAATATAATTTCTCCGTCTTCTGGTTCATCATTAGGCTTTTCTTCACTTTGAGTCTTCAATAACACTTAGTAACTTTTCCCTCTGAGATGGTATATTCAAAAGCTCAGTCAGTGGGATAGAAACCTTTGCATTATTCACCCAATTACCTAAGTCAAAATTTAATTCTGAAGTAGAAGGAGAAATATTTACGTAATTATTCTGATTTTGAATATCTCTTCTCTGATAATTCATCCCTTTGTGTTTTGCAATAGCAAGAATCTTTCCAGATGTAGGCTTTTCACCAAAAATCTTAGTGACATTATCAAAATTTGCAATCATGTTATCAACCCCAAGATTATTATGCCTATGGTAAATCTCTTTATCTCTTTCAATGGTGTTAACTTGATCTTCCATGGAGAACATATTGATTTGACCACTTCTTCCCACATGTTCACCCCCTAACATGCAACTTTCCATGATTCTCTTCACATATGGGCATGTAGCCTCTTCATGAAATTCATCACATGACCTACAATAAGGGGGAACTTGATCTACCATGTTAGTGGACTCCAGTGGATTTGTAAGCCTATAATATTGTGGAGGGCCCTTATTCTTTTGTCATCTATCATTGGGACTGTTGTTGCTTGGATTGTATAGGCACCGTGACAACGGCTTAGGGTGGGGGTTGTCACTCTTATCCTGACCCACTCTATTTTAGTTGTCTCCTTACAATAGGTTATGTGGGGTAGTCCCTATGGAAATGAAATGATGGAAAGCAAGTTGGGAACAAATTTACCTGGGAGACACAGTTGAGTGGCCTAGCTACTTGGTGAAAATTTAGCAAGATTAAGTATTCAAATAGATTTTAGAATTGAGACCAATGCCTTATGGAGTCAAAAGTTCTTTCTTGTTATAAATTATGACCAAGTAATCAGATGGACAATCGCTGCTTATATGACTAACTAACCTATATGAGATGCAAATCCTATGACCTAAGTGTGATACAAGGATCTTAGTTAATTTTAGATTATATTCCTAATCTAGATGGAACATTTCCCTTAACTATTTGAGAAACAGCCTTCGTAGTAGTTTGTGCGATGGAAGCCAATGGGAAGCAAGCAAAGGCTTGATTAACGATACATTCCCCCTGTGTTCCAACCACTTAGCCCCTCCGATATTGCAGAGATTGTGGCTCTGACGACTGCAAGATCACTATGTTAACCACTAAGAAGGGTTGAATCCCTCAAGTTAGATGAGAGAGGGTTGTCCTAAGAGTCTAGCAACCAAGATTATGCTTGGAGGTAAGTTATTAATGCAACTACACTTAGGATGAAATGCAAGAATAGGAGTGGGGTCACCTGAGTTAAGATTGGTTAAGTCTTTAAGTACTTATATTTGTGATTAGCCTTTAATGACAAGAGTACTTAATAATAATTGGGAAACAATCTTAAAACAAGACAAATGCTTAAGAATACAAGTGCCAATGCTCAACACCAATTGATAACAAGAGCTTAGAGCAAATTATCCACTTATCAATTAGCCAAGGATTCAAGATGCCAAACACAATTACTCAAGATATTCCAGTGAAGATTACCAATGAACTTATGCCAAAGCCACAATTCCAATTAGATTTCAAATGATACTTAATATCAATGGAAGTTATGATTAGAGTGTTTTATTGAGCGAAATTATTATATGTGAAGTATGAATTTTATAACATATAAACTCACAAGGAAAACACAATGTTAGCTACTTCCACAATATCAATGCTAGAAACAAGGAACAATAGAATGTAAAACTATGAAAACACTTATGCAATTTATGTTCCAATGAGAAACAAGTGAATGATATAACAACAATAAGAGACTTATGACAGCAGTGAGTAAATCAATGTAGACCCAAGAAACAACAAGCCTATGTTAATTAGAGATGCTCAATAACATGCCCAACACCTTGCTTAATGTAAATTATGAGTTTAGCCCAGTTTAAGATGCAATATTCAGTGGCATATCAGATCTGAATTAAATTATTACAACAATAAGTAGATCAGAAAATTAGTGAGTTATATTTTAGATCTAGGCTAGATATGTAATACCCAAGTGGCCAAAAGTTTAGGAAATTTTTATTTTGCAATTTTAGATTATTTTGACCAATTAGATGTATTTTAGGGCACTTATATCACTGTTATGAATCAAAATTTACTGTAGTAATAAAACAGTGATAAATTAGGGCTTAGAAAGAAAACCCTAGGCCCAAGGCCTTGAAGATCACTTTGCCCAAACTTGTCAAAATTTTGCAATGAAGTGTCACCTGCAAATAAAACTTTTTTGAGCCAAATGTCTGTAGAACCCACCAAGTATTCAATCCCGAAAACTTCAGAAATGGATAAGGGTCAAATTAGGGCTAGGAGAGGGCCAAAGGCTTAAGAAAAGTTAGCGGCTAGGGAAAATAAGCCAGAGATGGTTAAGAATGGGTCAAAAAAGGCCAAGGAAGGGAGAGCGAAGGGCAAAGGAGGTAGAGAAAGCCCGAAAGGGCTTGATCTTGGGGGGATAGGGAAAATTAGGGCTCTAAAAGGCCATGGCTAGCCTGTGAGGTTGTTGTCTAGGGCTTAGAAGGGGGATTGAGGCCTTTTAGGCCTATGTCTAGGCCTTTCAAGGCGTAAAACCCATAACGATGGGGCTAAGGAGGGAGGTTGAGGCCTCTAGGGCTTACAACTTGCCCTAAAAATAAAATAAAAATGATGACGCGAAATGTAAAATGGATGACGTAGGGGGGGTAGAGGCTAACAATAGCCCTAGGAGGGCTAGATTCGGGCCCGAGAAGGCTACAACACGAAACCCAAACTTCAAAAAAAAAATGTATTCCTTCAGATCTGCAAATTTGTTCAATTTCTTCAATGGCTGACTCTACAAAAAAATTTAGAGACTAAATCTTACCCTCAAGGGCCTAGATCTAGCTCTTTTCCAACTTTCTCCACTTGATCTCACTTGCACAAATAGATTTACAAATACCCAAAATCCCAAATATGTACAAAATCTCAAAAATACCAAACCCCAATTAGCAAAAATAATTTACAAATTATTTTACAAAATTTACAAATATACAAGGGTTTTAAAATAAAATTTGAGATTCTTTTTTTTGAATTTTATCTGATATATGACTAATAATACTTTGGAAAATTAATGCACACTATAGCCTTAGCAAATTTAAATCAACCACATAAATATTTGGAGTCCAAATAAAGTCGGTTCATGCCCACAATTTGTGAACTTGGAGACTATGGACTGGGGAACCTACAAACACTATATATATTTCTCAAGAAAAATTATTAGACATATGGCAAATCAAATCATCTAAGTTAAACCCAAAATCTATCAATAGAATGAGTTTGTCCCCATCTAATGAAAAACAAATTTTAACATTAATCAACACAATATAGGAAAGTTCGTATCCAGCACATACCACAAATACGAACATTGAACACTTTGAACTGCACCCCAAAGTCTTTCTTATGATTCAAATAAATGTTCCCAGTGGGACAATAGTGTTACATCAATTCTTCTACAACAATTTCTTAGCCAGACATCAGATGGCTTTTGAGACAATGACTCTCTAATTTATAGATAAATCTTCCAAGTGGAAAAATAACGGCTAGTTGGTTTGATCCTCGTCAAAATAATCTTGGTTGCTGATAAATCTTTGACGATCTTTTAATCTTAGACATTGAAAATATTTATTTTGAAGAAATTTTGAATTTCTCATTAAATCCCCTTTTTATTAGCTTAAAATTTATTATTTTGAGCTTATTTCCTAAAACATAATTGACTCAACCACCAAGGTCCAAGGGTCCATTTTTTCTTGAAATTTCCAATATTCTCTCGGTGGGGAACCTCCTAAAATAATTATTTTGATACTCACAAATTTTTCCACTTGGAGAATTTAATTTCTCTAGACTTTTAATTTTGATTCTAATTAATTAAATTTATGGCTTAGGATTTTAATTTACTTTTTGCCAGAAAATTTAATTAATTGACACTTGAGGGGATTAAATATTTTTACATAATATTTTTTACAATTCAACACTCAAATGGGGAATACCCATTCAGCTTAGACCCTCAAATTACATACCCAATTCTGCGACACAATATAATCTAGTAGACCAAGTGATTTGTAATAAAATAATTTAGCCAATTAGCTTAAATTATTCTCAAATCACTTTGACATAAGACTCGACTAGAACACTAGGAATCACCTAAGATTTTGACGAAGAATTCCACCCTAACTTTGGGGTGAGGTTGGAAGGAAAAACGTTTCTGACCATTTGTATTTAGAAACACAGATGGGTCAATGAGACGAAAAACCTCATAGGATGAAATTATCGCCAAAATAGTAGGCTTACCTAGGTTGTTACATACATTCATGGTCTTACTAGCATCATTTACATTAAAAAATCGCAGAATGGGTTTACAATAACATAGTGTTTATGGTTGATGATCTTGATCCTTTAAAGAAAAATATGGCACATCCACTTCCTCGGAACTTTGACAAAATGAGTGCAACATCTGGCTCCATATGGGGACACATTGCTTCCATGAAGTAATGTGTCCTGCATCTAAGAAAACATAAGTCCATCAAATAGATATCCATTCAAAATCGAAATCATTATGCATACATGGTCAATCCTGTTGGAATAGAAAAATCTACTCTAACAAACTAAAATATAAAAGACATAACATAAGTGCGTGAAATAAAACTAGTTAACGACATGAAATAAAAAGGAGTAGGGTTAGAGATACTATACAAATGATGCCCCATGGCATCAGATGTCATCGATGTGGATCCATCTTGGGCATCTTCTGACTGAATGGTAGATCAATAGGTTGCTTATCAGATGTCCCTTGTTGAAATTTGACCCTCTTTGGTCAGTGCAACTACTCATCACTGTGTTGCATGTCAAACTGATCTTGCTTCTCTTTCTGCTCGGAGGAGGGGATGCGCAGTGGAATGAATAAAAGTGACATACTGGCTGGACAAACGCTGACTCAAAATATGGTGGTAACCCTATGGAAGAACCTCTTCACTGCTCTCCAACTTCTTTGGAACTTCTACGTGGTACCTTCTTTCTACTTCTCTATATAATCTAACCATACCACCTGTTGTTGTTGGAATAGTGACATAAAATAGATCCATTTGAATAGATCCCCCTAAATTGATTGCAAATTTTTTGGACAGAAGCATTCCCCACACATTTGGCTCATCAATTGATGCTATATTCATGGTGATGATCCTGTATGGGTAATTAGCCAAGGAGACCTGTAGATCCTTTACCACACCAAGGACTTCAACTTTTATCGAATCCATTGAGAAAATGCTATGATAAGGTATAGAATTTCTTAAATTCAATTGCTCCATGAGCTTCTTGGTCATAACATTTGTAGATGCACCGGAATCAAGCATACAATTGTTAAGGAGATGATCATTAATATCCAATGTCAGAAAGAATGACTGATGATGTTCATTGGTCATATAGCAATTAATATATTTTAACTTAATTTCTTCATCTTTAGGTTGAGTATCAATTTTTTCTTGTTGAGCAATGCCTAAAGCTTTGAAGAATGAAGCTCTTTGTGATGGGATATTCAAAATCTCTAAGACTGGAACTGACATCTTGATGTTATTAATCCACCCTGCCCAATCCACCTTTAATTTCGAACTTATACCTTTCAAAAGGAACCTACTTATTTTTATTTTTATCCTTTCCTTTCCTCTGATAGGTATAACTCTTACTTTTGGCAAGTTCTAGAATTTGTTCCTAATATGGCTTCTCACCATATGCTTTAGTAATGGGGTCTTTCTCTTCATTGAAGGTATTGATGGTGAAGGTTGAAGAAATCATGTTAGCACATTGACTTTCCTTGGATCTATCTTGACTTGCATTATTATTATTTTGGTTTCTACGTTCCTCCAAGGTTATTTTAGAAAAGGAATGTGTGCTTTTTTCATGGAAACTCTCACAAGGTCTACAGAAAGGAATAGTTTCATTAATCATATTGGTAGACTCAAGTGGTGTAGGAATAATTTGATCATTTGGAGGATTTCTTCTTGGCCATGGATTATTCTTGTTACCCATGTTATTATTATTATTTTTGGGCAACATTCTACATTCAGACTCTTTCCATATATGTTAACTGATTTTGCATCTCGCTTATTTGTATGGCATGTTCAATATTCATTTCTCTTACTAATTGGATAAATTCTTTCCCTTTAGACTTGATTTGACCTCTTTCAAACCCTGGGATTTTTTATTTTCCTGAGGCTTTCTTGTCCTTTTCTAATCCTTCAGTTGTTCTTTGGGAAATAGATAGAATATTAGGGTGAGAACGTCTTATCTCGTACTGAGTTTCAATATGGAAAGCTTGAAGATATTGTTCCAAAACTGTCTTATCGAGAGGCTTGTAATCCAGAGTCATATCTTTTAAAATTTTGTTGAATCTTTGGTTAAACTCTTCCACTGTTTCATTCCCTCTTTTCTTAATAGTGTTGAATTCTTTGACCAAATATTTTCCTTCTCTCCTATCCCATATTTATCTATGAATGAATCAAGGGTCCTTAAAGAATCAAAGGCATTGTCATATTTGTCATGAAAAAAATCGAGAGCATCGCCTTCTAAGGATAGAACAAACAACTTCATTCTAACATCTTCATGGTTGTACGCGGTAGTATGAGCAAATATTTGGGTGAAACTATCGAATTTATTTATATGTGCTTCGACATTGATGGCATTATTTCCTTGGAATATTGGAAACCTGATCATGGTATATTCGTTTTGCGAGTCATGCGAGTACCCCTAGATGTTGGTGAAGTTGCAAGGCATGTAAAAGTCACCCATGATGTCTTGATTCGGAGGATTAATGAAAAGAAAATGGAGGTCAGGGAGGGCTTCTTGTCCAAGAAAATTTATTTTCTCTCTAGAATGTAATTTGTTTAACCAAGCTCTTAGAACCTTTTCAGGATTAGGGGTGGGGTTAACCAAGCTACTAGGATTCCTTCGAGAGTAGACTCTTGTGAATGGTTGAATAAGTGGAGTTAAACCAACCTAAATGTCTAGGTGCTAAAAGTGTGAATGAACAAGATGAAAGGATTAGTGATAGTACAAAGGTTAAGGTGATGAAAAGATGAACAATGATGGAAGGCTAGGTGCCAAAAATGTTGTGACATTGACGAGATAAGGGATGAAGAAAGATGGGAATACTGAAATATTGAGAAATTTTCGTGAACCACGGGAACGGAAAAATGTATCCCTAGCAACGACGCCAGAAAATGTTGTCACTCGGATTGTACATGCACCGTGATAGCGGCTCAGGGCAGGGGCTGTCGCTCTGATCCTCACCCACTCTATTCTAGTTGTCTCCCTATAGTGGGCTATGGGGGGTAGTCTCTATGGAAATCAAGTTGGGAACCAACTTACCTAGGAGACATAGTTGAGTGGCCTAGCTACTTGGTGAAAATTTAGCAAGATTAAGGGTTCAATTAGATTTTAGAATTGAGACCAGTGCCTTATGGAGTCAAAAGTTATTTCTTATTATAAATCATGACCAAGTAACCAGATGGAAAATTGTTGCTTATATGACTAACTAACCTATATGAGATGCAATTCATATGGCCTAAGTGTGATGCAAGTATCTCGGTTGATTTTAAATTATATGCCTAATCTAGATGGAACATTTCCCTTAATTGTTTTGAGAAACAGTCTTCAATATAGGTTGTGAGATGGAAGCCAACGGGAAGCAAGCAAAGGCTTGATTAACGATACCTCCGCCTATGTTCGAACCAACAAGTGCCTCCGGTGCTGAAAAGACTAGGGCTCTAACTACTGCAAGATCATTGTGTTAACCACTAAGAAGCATTGAATCCCTCAAGCTAGATGAAAGAGGGTTGTCCTAAGATTTTATCAACCAAGATTATGCTTGGAGGTAAGTTATTAATGCAACTACACTTAGGATGAAATGCAAGATTATGAGTGAGGTCAGTTGAGTTAATATTGATTAAGTCTTTAATTACTTGTATTTGTGATTAGTCTTTAATGACAAGAGTAGTTAATAATAATTGGGAAATAATCTTAAAACAAGATGAGTGCTTAAGAATACAAGTGTCAATGTTCAACACCAATTGATAACAAGAACTTAGAGATAATTATCCACTTATCAATTAGCCAAGGATTGAAGATGCCAAACATAATTACTCAAGATATTCCAATGAATATTACCAATGAACTCATGCCAATGCCACAATTCCAATTAGATTTCAAATGATACTTAATACCAACAGAAGCTATGATTAGAGTGCTTTAGTGAGTGAGCTTATTAGATGTGAAGTATGAACTTTATAACATATAAAATCACAAGGAAAACACAATGTTTTCTACTTCCACAATGTCAATGCTAGCAACAAGGAACAATAGAATGTAAAACTATGAAATTACTTATGCAATTAATGTTCTAATGAGCAACAAGTGAATGATATAACAACAGTAAGAGACTTATGACAGCAATGAGTAAATCAATGTAGACCCAAGAAACAACAATCCTATGTAACGAGAGATGCTCAATAAGATGACCAACACTTTGCTTAATGTAAATTATGAGTTTAGTCCACTTTAAGATGCAATATTTAGTGACATATCAGATCTGAAGTAACTTATTATAGTAGTAAGTAGATCAGAAAATTAGTGAGCTTGTAATATTCCTAGGGAATTTTTACAGTAAGTAACAAAGCATACATAGAAAAAAAAGCCACAAAAATTAAACACATGAATCAGACCATGAATATGAACCAAAAACTGCACTGCTGAGCCATTTTATTAGAACGTGAAGAGGGTACAATGAGGTGTTGGAAAGAGTGCACTTGGACTTTCTCAAGGCAAGCTAGCTAAGCCCAAATGAACAATAAGAAGTTCCCCCTAGGTATGTTGCTGCTCTATCTCCTGGCTCTGCGTTGAACTGCCCAAAAATACGTTGTTGGGTGTGAATATCTACTGCAAGGGCCTCCACTGGTGCTCAGAAAATTCTGGGAAGTTAACCCCGACCTCTCTACCAAATACCCAGAATAACCCACGAAGGAATTGGGCTATTATTGACCTCTTTTCCCTCTATGGCTCTATTGCTGGGAAATCTGACTCACCTGTCAATCCTGCTGCAAATGGCCCCAAAAATAGTTGTAATATCCAAGAAAACACTCACTCGGGCTCCTCCTCAAACCTCAGGCCCAAACTCTCTTCACTCCTCAACTCCCAAGTGTGCTTCCTCCAAGCACTATGTAATCCCTATGTTGTTGCTAGTGATTCTTGTTGATTTTTGTACCATCGGATGTGCTCTAGCCTTGAGATTTTGTAGAGAGGATAAGACACAAGAATTTTCCAAGACCCATAAATCTTTTGAGAAAATTTGACCTAGAGATGGTTTAAGTAAAATAATTAACTTTTTTAATGTATTCCTAAGTCTAAACTTATGAAATGTAATTAATTAAAGGGTATTAATTAAATCTAGTGTGAATCTTCTAGATAAAGATGAGGGTCAACTCCCAGTTAATCTTAGCCCTTGATTATGTTTTAATCTTGGTTTTTGCTGCTCCAATGAAAGATTATAAGGAGATTGATGGACACTTGGAGAACACACCAAGATATTGAGATATGGAGATCGAATTCTCAAGAGTAGCAATGCGGAGTTGCCGGAGAGAGATCGAGTGATCTTCTTGCAGTGAGGGGAAAGGATAGTAGACCGGAGGAGATTTTTCCAGTCTTGGTGAGTGCAAGGCAGAAAAGGCATCGAGAGGCCCAGAGAGGCAGCACATTACTTTAGAGGGATTCCGTAATTTTGCTGGGGAGTAGTTGATATCTAGTGCCAGAAGCTAGGGTGTGAGTCCAGGAGGCCAGGGAGTCAAGTTTCTAGTGAGCATAAGATCATAAGGAAGGGTGACACGATCCCTTGAGCTGTGATGTAGTGACTGCATCAGCCCATGTAGAGACTTCGCAGAGATAGCGTAGGGCAACTCGTCCAGAGCCCAGATTAGTGTCAGATCTCTAGTGACAGTGTGAGATATTTTCTCACTACCTCTTTGTCGGTTTATTCTCTGTATTAGATAACCAGTTTTGGCATGCAATGATTTGTACTCAGATTACTACT
Organism: Pinus taeda; assembly: GCA_000404065.3. Taxonomy (NCBI): domain Eukaryota; kingdom Viridiplantae; phylum Streptophyta; class Pinopsida; order Pinales; family Pinaceae; genus Pinus; species Pinus taeda. The sequence goes on along the minus strand of APFE030820567.1, from coordinate 366,804 downwards.
AAATAATAATAAAACCCTCAACTGCTACACCAATTTTCCCATGTTGGGTTTTTCCGGGGACATTGGTCCAAAAACAATGGTGTAATTGTGCGTGCTTATTTATCTCCTGTGCAATATTTTGTTTCCGCAATATTCTATGTTGTGAAGGTTGCAGTAGATTTTATTTCAATGTTTACTATGTAATACTATAAATATCTTGATTCAGAAATTAACAAGTAGGAGAAATTTAATCAGTTGTTGCAGTAGGAATTCAGGTTTCCAAATTTTCACATGGTATCAAAGCACATATCGTAAGCTAGAGAGATTAAAGCAGAAAAGGAGAAGGAGGTTCGAATTTCTGCATAGGTAGAAATTTGAAACCTCACTGACAACATATTTCCTCGGCTAGGAGGGTCAGTTTTGGGTGGAAATTTTACTTCTCTGAGTGAGTCAACAGAGAATAAAGTTTTCCAAATCAAAGAGTACCAAAGGCAGAGGGAGTAGCAGCAATTTCCTTGTAGAGCATATCTTCAGCTGGGATGCAGATTTTGCAACAGTTTGCTAGTGAAAATAGCGTCACAAGGAAGGAAGAGCACACACTAAGGGAATTCTTTCCTCTGGGGACTTCTAGCCAAGAAGTTCAAATTTTCCTAGAAAAGCAGCAGTAGCTGTGTGCAGGATTTCTCACTCCATAATGGAGTGTGAATAATTGGGCAGCAGTTGCGCTGAGGAGGAGGAGGAGTTTGACATTTTCAGAGAGATGGCATTAGCTGGTTTGGATGGAGCCTACAACTATGTGATCTGGAAGGCTAGAATTTACTGCCTTCTAGATGAACATGATCTCAAGACTTATATCGATAGTGTGGTAGTTGTACCCATCGATGCAAATTTGCTTAAGAAATAAAAGAAGGATATGGCGAAATCTAAGAGGTTGATCCTCGATGGGGTTTGAGATCACGTGGTATATCACATAGCTGGCCAAGATACTACTTGATAGCTGTGGGAGGCACTAGCTACGTTTTATGAAGGGTCTTCAGAGCAGCAGAAGATGTATTGTGAGGAGAAGCTGAGATGCACAAGGATGCAGAAAAGGGAGCATATAGACCCCTTCCTTACTAGGCTTCAGGATGTCCAGGACTAGCTGTCTTCAGTAGGGTTAGTGCCCCAGCCTACAAAGTTTGTACGATTAGCTTTGAACAATGTTTTCGAAATGTGGAAAGTTTTCATCCAGAGTATCTTGTGCAGAGAAAAACTGCCATATTGGGAACGTATGTGGGATGATCTGTAGTAAAAGGAGATGAGGTGAGATCTGGTGAAGAGCACCATCAGTGGTGGTAGCAGCAACAGTGGGACGAAGCAAGTAAAGGAAGATGAAGATCTGACCCTCGCATCTAAGGGGCAGCAGGAGAAACGCAGGAGGAAGAAGTATGTTTCAAAGATCAAGTGCTTTAGATGTGGTGATCTTGGTCACTATAGCACTGGATCTTCTATCAAAAAGAAGAACAAGGAGGAGAAGCAGGATCAGCAGGCTGCATCCACAGAGATCGACAAGTTGTCCTCCAGACTAGAGGAAGAGTTTGCCATGATCGAGTTACCTCCAGGGGTGAGGTGGGGTTATTTGGAGTTGTAGTCCCATAGAGCTACAAGATGGGCAAGATTCTTGAGAAGGTCCACCTCATGAATCAATACCTTGCTACGGGAGCCCAAGACATGCAATAGTAGGATGGATCAGTGGCAGTTGCTGCAGTCAAGTGCCAGAGTGAAAAATGCAATGGCCAGTAGAAGGTCAGAGACTGATCAATCCAGAGTAGTGTTGGAGCCAGTGCAGATGGCATAGAGCAGAGTCAACAACATCGCAGAGGCTTCAGTGATAGTGCAGATTCTAGCAGCAGTTAGGACTCAAGTGACATATGCATCATACTGACCACAACTGGTTTAGTATTTTGGATGTTTTTCTGTTGTAGTTGCTGCAGTTGCAGTAGCAACAAAAGGAGAGGGTTGTAGTGTTGGCAACAGTTCAACAAAGTCAGCAGTAGCACAGATGCAGCAATCAGAGTTGCATAGTAGTTGATGGGAAGTAGAGCCAAACATCAATAGCGTAGTAGGAGATGGTGTAGAGACAGGGTGATGCTTCATTGGGTTGCAACACTAGAGTACATTCTTCGCTAAAAGGGAGTGTTGATTTCTATAGCATTGAATGTGCTCTAGCCTTGAGATTTTGTAGAGAGGCTAAGACACATGCATTCTCCAAGACCCTGAAAATCATTTGGGAAAATTCCTCCTAGAGATGGTTTATTAAAATAATAAATCATTTTTTTATGTTTTCTTGAGTCTAAACTTAGGAAATGTGATTAAATAAAGGGTATTAATTAAATCTGGTGTGAATCTTCTAGATAAAGACGAGGATCAACTCCCAATTAATCTTATCCCTTGATTATGATTTAATCTTGGTTTTTGGTGCTCCAACGAGAGATTATAAGAAGGAGCTTGATGGGAACTTGGAGAACACATCGAGATATTGAGATTTAGAGATAAAATTCTCAAGAGTAGCAGCGTTGAGTTGTTGGAGAGAGATCAAGTTATCTTCTTGCAGTGAAGGGCAAGGATAGTAGACCTGAGGGGATTTTTCCAGTCTTGGTGAGTGCAAAGCAGCAAAGGCATCAAGAGGTCCAAAGAGGCAGTGCAGTGCTTCAAAGGGAGTTCGCAATTTCGTTGGGGAGCAGTTGGGATCTAGTGCCAGAAGTTGAGGTGTGAGTCCAAGAGGCCAGGGAGTCGAGTTTCCAATGAGCAGAAGATCATAAGTAATGATGATGCAATCCCTTGAGTTGTGATGCAGAGACTACATGAGCCCACGTAGAGACTGCACAAAGATAGTGTAGGGAAACTCATCTAGAGCCTGGATCAGTGTTGGATCTCTAGTGACAGTGTAAGATATTATCTCACTACCTCTTTGTCAGTTTATTCTCTGTATTGGATAGCCAGTTTGGGCATCCAATGATTTGTACTCAATTTACTACTGCATAATAATAAAACGCTCATTTGTTGCACAGGTTTTCCCAAGTTCGGTTTTTTCGGGGACATTGGTCCAAAACAATGGTGTAATTGTGTGTGTGTGTTTATTTCTCTCATGTGCAGTATTTTGTTTCCGCAATATTTTATGTTGTGAAGGCTGCAGTAGATTTTATTTCGATGTTTACTGTGTAATATTGTAAATAACTTGATTCATAAATTAACAAGTAGGAGAAATTTTATCAGTTGTTGTAGTAGAAATTTGGGTTTCCGAATTTTCACAACTCCTCCCTACAAACTTGCACTCCCACTCTTGGAACAATCTAAAAAGTATGGAACTCCCTCCTTGGGATGACACTCTAAGTCCACTGAAGCAAGGGTTGAGATTTCCATTCGGAAACACTCGTGTGGTAAACAACACTTGCAAACTTGGCTTCAGCTCAAGTGCTTTATGTCATAGACAATATTTCTGAATAGATGATTGAATGGCCAAATGAGTGCCTTCCCTTCCCTTTTGTCAAAATTCCTCCAACGTGCTCATGTGGGCCAATCTTGATTTCCTCCCTATTTCATGTGGGCCCATGTGCCAACAACTCATGAATATCCCTCTCTATCTCATCCTGGTATGCCTTGGGATGTTAGTAAGGGGTATTAATCATGGCTTGTACCCTCGGCTCCAGCATGATGGTATGCTCAAACCCCTGGTCAGGTGGTTGACCCGACGGTATGTCTCTAAACACTACTGGGTACCTGTCCAAAATGGCCTGTCTATCCGAGTGCAGTGGCTTGGCCTGACCCCCAGCCTCTGAAATTCTCAACTCCACAGCCCACTTGACGTCTCGTGGAAAAATTGGTTTGTCATCTGGCCCTATGAACTCCATCTCCAACTTCGTCCAATCAATAGTGACTCCGCCAAAAAAGTAAATCCACAGGACACCCATCACCACATTGGTGTTTGACACATCCACCATGAAGAAGTGATCTGTCACTAAGTAGTTCCCCATGGTCACTTTCAGAGTTGGAACATAGCGTGTGCACTTCATGGTTCTATCACCTAGCACCAGAACCAAAAAACCCTCAAACTCCTCGGTTGTGATACCCCTCCTCTGAACCATCTGTGCATCAATGAAATTGTGGGTAGCCCTACTATTTACTAAAACCGAGACACACTTCCCTTGCACAGTGCCCCTGATTCTCATAGTCAAAAACTTGGATACCCCATGTAGAGATGTGAGGACCCCTCCTAATGGAGCGAAAGGATCTCCCCCTGGTGGGGGTGGTGGGGGTGGCCCCCTCTCTGCCTACCATGCGTTGTCGTCTCCATCCATCTCCAAATACGCATCATCCTCCCCATCACTATCAGAAAATACCTCAATGTAGTGGGCCTTGCTCGTTGTGCATCTATGGTTGGGAGCCCATGGTTCATGACAGGTAAAACAAAACTTTCTCCTTCGGAGGTATCTCCAGGTCTCCTCATCCAACTGTCCATGCCCCTAGTTGGCTCTCAGTGGTGGAGCTCTAATGTCTCTCCCTGTCTACAAGAAGCCATGTATAGGCGGTAGTGGTGCTCTAACCCTTGGTAGGGCATCCTACAAATCTCTGGCCCTCCCCACTGCATCTTGCAAGGTAGTGGGTCTATTGGACTTCACCAGACCCTTCAGTGGCTCTACTAGCCCCTCTATAAACATGAATATCCTCCTAGACTCCGATAGATCCAGCACCATCATTGAAAACCTCAGAAACTCTGAAATGTAAGCCTCAATGCTCCCGATCTGCTTGAGCCTTGTTAGCTCCATAAAGTGCTCCTCTTGATCTTTCCTCTCAAAGTGCTCCAACACTCTCCTGGTGAAATCCTTGTAGGTTGTTACCTCGGCATGTTCCATTGTGGTTAGCCTATGGAACCACCAATCATGGGCTTCTCCCTCTAAATGTAGCGTGGAAATTTTTATTGCCTCCCTCTCCGTCATCTGGTCTAGCTGGAAGTAGACATCCAACTTCTTTACCCACGCTCTGACTGAGCTCTTAGAAGAGCCATCAAAAGTTGGGAGAAACAGTATCCCCACAGTATGCTGCAAATCTGCCCCCTACATGTAGTTCCCCCACTTTGTCCCTTGGGCTTATTATTTCCTTTTAGCTGGAAAAATTCCCTGAAAGTGATAGCTTCCCTGAACTCGGGTCCATCGGACTGATAATCCAAGTAGTCCCCCATAGGAAACTCCTCCTTCCCCTGTTGCCCACCAGCTCCAGATGTTAAGAATGTTGGAATAGTGGATCTAGGTGGTGTGTTGGGAATAAGAAGCATGTTTGGGTTAAGGGATGCATGGTGCTTGGAAGTATTGGAGTCTTCACCCAACTAAAATTCCCCTTGAATTCCCTTACCCTTGTTGTTGCCACAATTATTCTACCTTAGTTCCTCAATGCTCTTGGACAGGTCCTGTACTGCCTTCAGCAAATGATGAGAAAATTTGCCCCCCCTATCTCTTCTATCTCTCTCATTCTCTGCCATGTTTGTTTCCACAACCTTCGATTCAGTTATCACAGGATCTAGAGTAATCTGCAACTGCCTTTCTCGACTCATGTACCTCTGTCTCTAGTAAGTCATGTTTTTTCTATCCTCTGGTGTCATAGACTATATTGCTCCCACAGGCTGAGCCAAGTCTTTGAGCTCTGACACCACTGTAATTTTCCTAGGGAATTTTACAGTAAATAGCAACACATACATAAACAAAAATCCACAAAAATTAAACACATGAATCAGACCATGAATATGCACCAAAAATTGTGCTACTGAGCCATTTTATTAGAATATGAAGAGGGTACATTGAGGTGCTAGAAAGCGTGCACCTGAGCTTGCTCAAGGCAAGCTAGCTAAGCCCAAATGAACAATAAGAAGTTCCCCTCATGTATGTTTCTTCTCTATCTCCTGGCTTAGCGTTGAACTACCCATAAATACGTTGTTGGGTGTGAAGATCTGTTGCTAGGGCCTCCTACGGTGCTCAAAACTTTATGGGAAATCAACCATGGATTCTCCACCAAATACCCAAAATAACCCACGAAGTAATTGGCCTATGATTGACCTTGGAATTTTGACCCTCTTTTCACTTTATGTCTCTACTGCTAGGAAATTTGACCCACCAGTCAATCCTGCTGCAAATGGCCCAAAAAATCATTGCAATCTCAAAGCCAATACTCTCCCGGACTCCTCCTCAAACCTCAGGCCCAAACTCCCTTCACTCCTCAACTCCTAAGTGTGCATCCTTGAAGCACTATGTTGTCCTTGTGCTACTGCTAGTGACTCCTCCCCACAAACTCGCACTCCCACTACTGGAACAGTCTGAAAAGGATGGAGCTCCCTCCTTGGGCTGGCACTCGAAGTCCACTAAAGCAAGGGTTGAGATTTCCACTCGGAAACACTCGTGTGCTAAACAACACTTGTAGACTTGGTTTCAACTCAAGCATGCTATGTCAAAGACAAGATTTCTGAATAGATAAATGAATGACCAAATGAGTGCCTTCCCTTCCCTTTTGTAAAAATGTCTCCAACGTGCTCATTTGGGCCCATCTTGATTTCCTCCCACGAAATTTCCCTCCAAGGCATGTGTATTCTCCATGTGGGCCGCAATTCTCCATGTGTGCCCCCACGCTCCACTAGGGGCTCGATATTCCCTTCCACCTCTAACATTTGGGATTTGCTTTTAATCAAAAATCAATGTGGGGCCTCTAGCCCCACCTTTCCTAAGTGCAAACATGAATTAAGACAAAATTTATCAAAATTGATATTTCACTTAGCAATAATGCTAAGTGGGAATATCACAGAGCTATATTTCAAATCTAGGCTAGATATGCAATACCCAAGTGGCCAAAAATTTAGGAATTTTTTTTTTACAATTTTAGAGTATTTTGACCAATTAGATGTATTTTTAGGGCACTTATATCACTGTTATGAATCAAAATTTACAGTTGTAATAAAATAGTGAGAAATTAGCGTTTAGAGGGAAAACCCTAGACTCAAGGCCTTGAAGATCACTTTGCCCAAACATGGAAAACATTTGCAATGAAGTTTCCACCTACAAATCAAACCTTTTTGAGCCAAAATCTATAGAACCCACCAAGTATTCAATCCTAAAAACTTCAAAAATGGATGAGGGTCAAATTAGGGCTAGGAGAGGGCTAAAGGCTCAAGAAAAGCTAGCGGCTAGGGAAAAGAATCTTGTGAGGGTTGAAAAGGGGTCCAAAAAGGCCAAGGAAGGGAGAGTGAAGGGTAAAGGAGGCAGAGGAAGCCCTAAAGGGATTGAAGCTGGGGGATAGGGAAAATAAGGGGCCCTAAAAGGCCACAACTAGCCTTTGAGGCATCTGTCTAGGGCTTTGAAGGGGAGTTGAGGCCTTTTAAGCCTATGACTAGGCCTTTCAAGGCCTAAAACCACTAACATTGGGGCTAGGGAGGGAGGTCACGGCCTCTAGGGCTCATGACCTGCCCTAAAAAAGACCAAAAATAATGACGCAGAGGGGAAAAGGGATGATGCAGGGGGGATAAAGGCCAACATTGGACCTAGGAGGGCTGGATCCTGGATCGGGAGGGCTAAAACATGAAACCCCAACTTTAAAATATATATATATATATATATATTCCTTCAAATCTACAAATCTATTCATTTTCTTCAATGGTTGGCTTTGAAAAAAAAATTAAAGACTAGATCTTACCCTCAAGGGCCTAGATCTAGCTCTATTCCAGCTTTCTCCACTTGATCTCACCTGCAAAAATAGATTTACAAATACCAAAAACCCTACATATATACAAAATCTCAAAACCCAAAAGCCCCAATTAGAAAAAATAATTTACAAATTATTTTACAAAATTTACAAATATACAAGGGTTTTAAAATCAAATTTGAGAAATATTTTTTTTTGGAATTTTTGTTGATAAATGGCTAATAATACTATGGAAAGTTAATGCACACTATAGCCTTAGCGATGTTAAATCAACCACATAAATATTTGGAGTCCAAACAAAGTTGGTTCATGCTCATAGTTTATGAACTTGGAGACCAAGGACTGGGGAACCTACAAACACTGTATATATTTCTCAAGAAAGTTTGTTAGACATATGGCGAATCAAATCATCTAAGACAAACCTAAAATCTATCAATAGAATGACTTTATCCCCTTCTAATGAAAAATGAATTTTAACATTAATCACCACAATATAGGAAAGCTCATACCGAGCACATACCACAAATCAATGAAAATTGAACACCTTGAACTGCACCCCAAAGTCTTTATTATGATTCAAATAAACATTCCCAACGGAACAATAATGTTACATCAATGTTTTTGTAACAATTTATTAGCCAGACATCAGATGGCTTTTGAGACAAATGACTCTCTCATTTATAGATAAATCCTCCAAGTGGAAAAATAACGGCTAGTTGGCTTAATCCTCGTTAAAATAATCTTGGCTTTTGATAAATCCTTGATGATCTTTTAATCTTAGCTGTTGAAAATATTTATTTTGAGGAATTTTCGAATTTTTCATTAAATCCCTTCTTTATTAGGTCAAAATTAACTATTTTGAGTTAATTTCCTCAAAAATTGACTTTGATTTAGCCACCAAGGTCCAAGGGTCCATTTTTTCTTGAAATTTCCAATATTCCCTCGGTGGGGGACCTCAAAAAATTAATTCTTTAAATACCCACAAATTTTTCTACTTGGAGAATTTAATTTCTCTAGACTTTTAATTTTGATTTTAATTAATTAAATTTTTGGCTCAGGATTTTAATTTATTTTTACGAAAAAAATTAATTAATTGAAACTTGAGGGGATTAAATATTTTTTCCACCCTCTAATATTTTTACCATGGTGTCTAAGTATGAGGGACCATGCACTAAAATATTTTTTACATAAGATTTTTTACAATTCAACCCTCAAAAGGGGAATACTCGTTCAGCCTAGACCCTCAAATTACATACCCAATTATGCGACACAATATGATCTAGTAGACCAAGTGATTTGTAATAAAATAATTTAGCCAATTAGCTTAAATTATTCCCAAATCACTTTTACATAAGACTCGACTAGAACACTAGGACTCACCTAAAACTTTGACGAAGAATTCCACCCTAGCTTTGAGGTGAGGTTGAAGGGAAAAACTTTGTCAACCATTTGTATTCAGAAACACAAATGAGTTAGTGAGACGTAAAACCTCCTAGGATGAAATTATCGCCAAAATAATAGGCTTTCCTAGGTTTTTACATACATTTATGGTCTTACTAGCATCATTTACATCAAAAATTTACAAAATGGGTTTACAATAACATAATGTTGATGGTTGTTGATCTCGATCCTTTGAAGAAAAATATGGTACATCTACTTCTTTAGAACTTTGACAAAATGAGTACAACAGGGTCTGTTACCACTCAAACTAGTAGGGGCTCCTCGAGGAGTACTTCTAGGTCAAGAGCATCAATGAAGCTAAAGGAAATTGTCACCATAGCTAAATCTTCCTACTCTTTACGCACTTTCACCGATAGCAGGAGAACCGATATATAGAGAATCACTTATGAAGGATAGATCAACTAAGATGGACGTGAAGTGATCTTGAGGATCCTTTCCTAGGGGAAAATAAAAAATGGAACTTGCTTGCTTCTTAAGCAAGGTACAAAGCATGCTAGGAAAAGGGGATGAGGATTTAAGGGCTAGGTTTGAGGAGTGTGAATTGGAAAGAAGCTTTCTAATCCCTATAATCCTTATGGTACTTCGTTTCCCAAGTGGTTTTTGAATAATTAGTTTTGATGGGGTATGGGACCACATGGGACCAAGTAGACCCAGGCTAGGTCAAGAGGAGGGAGTTTAGAAACCAATAATGGAACTTGACCTAAACAAGGAGGAGAAGGGGATCAAAGAAATGATTTTCACTTAAAGGCTCAAAATGATCCCAAAGGAAACTGAGGGGAAAACCAATCTCGAGGCTACAACTTGGGATATCTCACAACCTCACTGTCGGAATTTCCTCAAATTCGAAGGGCGCCTAGGAGACACACCAGTGTAGTAAAGGCCAAGAGATCAAAGTTTTTCTATGGGTAGTTTGTCAGGAAAATGATTCCCTAGGGGGCCTAATATGGATAGACCTAGAATAAAGAAGGAGAGGTGAAGAAAATTGGTTCTTTAAGTGATCACCTTATGGTAGACCAATGCCTAATCCTTTTGGGAGATTGGCGTCAAGAATAATATGAGAATGGACATCGTTTCTAGGTCAAGGAGGCTTCAAGATGAACTCCGCTTGTCATCAGGGCAAAGGAGAGTGACCTTAAAAGATTTTATACTTCGTTTTGCAAGATGAGATGGCTTATAAAGGTAAATTAAACCATAGAATTATCCCTAGGAAAATTCATTCAACATACATGGCCCATACATAGAGCGATGCTATATAGAAACATAATTCCACAATTTCACAGTAAATGCATGTAGCAATTAACCCTAGTATAGCGAAAATCCCATCATCAATGCGTGTGACAAAGTAAAATAATAAATAGCATTAAATTTTGTACTTACATGTAAGATAATATATCCAACCATAAACAAATTGCCAATCAAGAAGATCCAAGACAAGAAGAGATAATCCAAACATCAAAATTCATCCATGCTTCAAAATTTCGTCCACCAAGTAGGAATAGCAAAAATCTTTAGAGAGATACAAGTCCAAACCAAGCGGTGATGAGAAATGAACTCCCATCATTTGTATTTATACACTCCTAATGAGTTCGATTTAGCTACTTGAGCCTACATTAGCCCCTAAAATAAAAATAATTTTCAAATAACTAACTTTTGGTGACAATTCCACCAAACTAGCTCATAAACAAAATAACAAGCCTCTCAAGAGGTCGAATGATCAATGATACATGTCGTTGGGCCCTCTAAGAGGCTTGATGAAGCCTATAAGTGCCATAATGAGCAACAAGACTTCCGAAAGTAATGGATAAGGGGTTGGTCCCTTGTTCTCCACATAATAAACCTGTGGTGCTCCCAAAGGTTTTGACAGAACACAAGTGACCTCATGGGTCTCCAAGTAAGCCGAAGATGCTTGTAGACCATCTGTAAGGGCTTAGATGATGGTGTAAGTTATGCCACATCAACATACAAGTCTTGGGTCATCTTCCAAGTGCATGGTACAACTGTGGGGTTGGCTAGGCAAAGGTGAAATAGGTGCATCTTCCTCATCCAATAGGTGAATCTCAAGCAATATATGAACATCTCTTCGGATCCATGGGGTGTTGTATATTGTTGTGGAATCACATGGCTCTCAACATACACCCTACATGTGCCAATGTAGTCCTCTGGAGGGTTAGGACCCCTTATAGGGAGGCCAAACCCAAAATGGAGACCATCTGTAATCCTGCATAATATCCAATGCATCCCCTAGCCTTGCAGTACAAGTCATTTAAGGGAATCGAATTAACGAGCTTACAAACCATGGACAATAGGTGGGAACTTCATAATGGCATGCCCTTCCATAATGGGCTTTGGAATGTGCTAATGTCTCCAAGCTCCAAATGGGGTTAACCAAGTACCCTATTAGGTGGTTTCTACCTTTAAAGGGATAGTATGTCCAAGGTACATCCTTCAAAGGGTGGTGGCATGTGATAAAAAGATGAATGGAGTAGGGAATGAAAGTGGCAGCCATGTGACACATGTTGGGGTACAAGGGTAGCTAGTAAAAGGGAAGCCCACACTTGGGTATATAATGTATAGGAGGGAGCAATTGTGGTACATGAGGTGCCCCGACCTTGATTTTTCCACCCTTCTTTATATGCCTTTTTTCTTTTATGAATTTTTTTTATTAGCTGCTCAAGGCTCAAGGGCTAAAAGCATGATGTGTAAGGTATAACAGTGGATACCCTCTTTAAGGTAGGGCATTTCATTGCCCACCAGGGTTTGGGACAATCATGGGTTCCTGAATGATAAAGGAGGCTCATCTAGGGCCTATAGGAATTAGGGTTATGGCCCTGATAATGGGGTAGAGCTTATGTATCGTGCTAAATGTGTTTGTGCCGGCCATCTTTTTCATTTTGTGGTACATTTTCCTATTGGATGTGGCCAATTATGCTTTTAATTTTCTTTTCAGTTGCATCAACCTTTGGGGCATCATTCCAAGCCCGACCCAAGTTGTGGGAAGGGGGACGGGGAGGGCTAACCCTATGTGGACCCAGTGGAGGATTGTGGACCTAGGTGGGAGAAATGATGAATTGGATTATAATGAGCGAAAGGGGAGTGATATATGTGGATGAGGGAGCGGGACCACACAACCAAAATTAGGGTTTCCCATGTAGTACCATCCCTAAAGCCCAAAAGTCAGTAAAAGAGATCCCACGGGACTAGGGTCCAAGGTTAACATCCAAAAGAAGTCTAGGGGACCAAAGCACAGACCTAGCCCACTCTTTCCACTGAATTCCCCCATTAATCCATGCCCAAATGTATCCATGATTAGCAAACTACAATACTCAATTACGAAATGACAAGGCATACCTTTAAGTTTGGGAGGCCACCTTCAAACATACGATCATGACAGATGTGTGAGGGACCACATGGTTGGCTTAGGTGGCGGATAAGTGGCACAACGAGCTAGTTGGTGGTTGCAGGGGGCTGTTGGCTACCGGTTGAGGACCATATTAGAGAAAAAAAATTATCTTAGGGATATCACCCACAAAATGGTGGGTAACATCTAGCTCCAACTGGGACGTGATCTCTTGGAAAAGTGGACGAATCTACTCGAACGGGAGGTCACGAGAACTCTAGCAATCTCTTGGTTACTGTATACCTATTACGTTCACATATAATAGATGGAAAACACGGGTTAGCATGCTTTCGTGGCATCTCATGATCGCACGTGCATAGATTAGACCCATAAAATCAACTCATAGAAGTAATTCTTCAAATGCAGTTTCTAAATATAAATGCCGATAATCTATCATGAGAAATATCATAATACATTAGTTCTAATGAAAAATCAGCATGCCATGCATCCTACCCTAACATGCATATAATAGTGTTAATACTAAGTGTAATTATAAAGCCAGTGCAACCAACATATCATCGTATCAATATATATATATATATGCCTGCTAGTATGATTATTCATGCAGCCAATCCCAAAGTGAATGTGGATACAATTACATGGAGGATGAAGTGGGTGGGAGGTGGGAAAATATGATCTCTGTTCGAGGTAAAAGGAATCCCTAGGAGAAGGAAAATAAGCCAATCTAGAACTGTCAGACTTTCCCTCTAAGTACACAATGGTGGAATGGAAGATCACTATCAAGATGTAATGTCCCTAATTTTGATTTTTCATCTTTGGGAGTTAACGGAGTTTATTGGGGAGGTGCTAAGAATAACATAATTTTGTAACTTGAGCATTGGAGACATTTTTGGTATATAGGACTTAAGAGAAATGGAAAATTATTTTTCTTAGAGTGGAATGTGGGTGTAATATCCCTTCCTAGAAATATTTGTAACAGGTTTAGTCTCCAACAATTTTGAATAATTTTTGGTAAAGGTGGAGCCCATACATTTTTTACTTAGGAACTTTGGAGAAAATGGGGGTTGAATTACATCACTAGTGGAAGGTGGGGGACACCCACGTGGGGGGGAAACACACTTCGACTCTTGGGAAATTTGAACTGCCTTAGAGGGGAAATCGAATGGCTAGAAAGAGGGGCCCACATGGGGAAGGAAGGCCCACGAAGTTATAAGGAGGGGGAACTCCCCAACCTAAGGAATCATTTGTCAATCGAACTCATTTGTATTTCTCGCGCTGCTTAGCCGAGATACCAGTTGTTTAACATCGAGTTTTCCAGGCAGGAGACTCAACCTTTCTTCGGGGGACCTCGAGTGCCACCCTAGGAAGGCAATTCATACTACCTTGGAGGAGAGCTGGAGGATTTTATAGCCATATCACTCAACCTTCGATTCATCCAATGCATATTTCTGGAGCACGCGGGAGGGGAACATGTAGAGGCTATTTGGGGGTTCATCCGGGCAGCGTTTTCCGAGAAATTTTTGGAGTTGGAGTTTCGGCATAGGATTAGCCTTTGGGGAGAGTTTTGGACTAGGAGATTGTTGCCGGGCAACTCGATTTACAGTCACTGAGACCTGCGTAAAGAGCCATCACTGGGCACACACGGGAGTTGGGGGAAGGAGCTATAGAGTTGGAGTTAGCTGGGAGAAGTAGGGAAAGCCTTAGAGGGGAGCATCTTAGCATTTGGGGGTGATTTGGAGAGCCTTTCCAGTGAACTACAGGAAGGTCGTACTTCCTAGCTTGAGGAGGAGGACGTGGTTCTTGGGGTTCGAATTTTGGGGGTCTGAATTAGGCCAAATCCTTTCTAGGTTTTGTTGTGTTTTGGTTCAGGACCCGGGAGATAAAGTTGCAACATTTTCTTAACACAAGAGGTGAAGTTTCCAGCACATCCTTTCCAACACGCAACGCAGTTTTTTGGGCAGTGCAGATCATCCTTGGAGCAACAGTTGTGCAGCACTTGGGCTATTTTTTACTCACCTGGATTTTGTCATGCTTAACCATTGGGACAAGCCCATGTGCACCATTCCATCACCATTGTACTTTCTCTGGAAATAATTAATAATATGGATTAGATGATTATTATTTGCAGTGCTTTTATGGGTGTTTGTTGATTATTCCTCATTTCCAAGTGTTGGTTCTTTTACCTTCTTTGTATATCACTGTTTATCCTTGTTAGGAACATTACAGTGGTATCAGAGCCTAGATCTTGGCTCAGCTGTGGGGAATTTCTCCTATGAGTGAAGAGGACCGGAAAAATATTACGTACAAAAGGCAGAGGTATCGAAGTAGTGAAAGGGGGCTAGAGATCACTCCAGACACGGAGGATAGGGGAGAGGTAGTGGTAACAGAGAGCATGGGAGAGCCCAAGAGCAGGGAGGATATGGTCTTTGACAACCTCTTAAAGGCTTTGAGTGATTTAGCGAAGGGGCAGAAGGAAATGCTAGAAGAGATCAAAATGTAGAACCGAGAGAGAAGCACTCATAGGGAGTTCCTATTTGGAGAGACTTCGGGGGCCTCTCAACAATTCGACCATCCTTCACCCATTGCACATCCTCCATCAGTGAGTGGGACAACTCGAGCTACACTGCCCTCTTTCGTGCCTTTAGCGCCGAATGAACCAACAGGGGTCGAAGGTCCTTCATCGATGAGAGAGCAGTTCAGGGAGTGGCAGTCCATGGGAGAAGACTTCAGGGAGGCACTCTCTTTCAGAGATTTCTACAAGCTCAAGAAGAATGAGAAGGGCAAGAAATATGGAGGACAAGGCATGCAAAGCTATGAGTTACAACGTACTATTGGGAGAATGTACTTCCCCACATATGAGGGCACTACCAAGTGCACAACTCAGGCATGGGTAGAGAAGATGGACACTTATTTCCAGCTCAACCGGATGACGGAGATGGAAGCCATCAAGATGGCCACACAGCACTCGGAAGGGGAAGCCCACGATTGGTGGTTTCATGGCTTGGCTACCTTGGGGCATGCCAATGTGACTTCTTATGAGGATTTCACCAGGAGGGTGTTGGAGCGATTTTATCAGAGGGATTCAAGGGCTCACTTAAATGAGCTAACCCAACTTTGACAAACGTGTAACCCAGAGCAGTACATATCAGATTTTTTGAGAGTCCCGGTGATGGTTCTGGACTTATCAGATGCTCGAAGGTTGTACACCTTCATAGAGGGCCTGCTCGAGCCCCTGTGCGGACTCGTGAAGTCACGCGACCCTCCACACTATAGGAAGCAGTGACATGTGCTAGAGATTTTCAAGGGGCCATCCCCAAGACACGAGCACCTTTCCCTGCATGCACTCCCTACCCTCAGAAGGGGAGTGATACTAGGCCACCACCACAAAGAGCATCCCAGAGACGCGGTGATCCAGGTGGATATTGGTGGCCACCTGCCTATTCCACTTGGACCCCCGACACAATCTCTTTCAGTTTTTTCGGTTTCCTTAATTGTAGCACAGTTTACTATTTTTGGCAGTGTTTTGGGCCCTGAACTTCCGAAGCCGTTTTGAGGCCCTAAATGGTGTTTCTAGGGAAAGCAGAGAGACCGGAAACATCCCAAATTGGTTTGGCTATTTGTTTTCAACCTTCTCTTTGAGATCTTTGAAACGAAGTATTATGATAGCCAAACGGAGATCGTATGCAAAAGATACGACCCCAGGAAGTTGATGTACCAATTTACCCAAACGGGGCTCACAGTTTTGACGCTTCATCACCTAAGGTTAGGTTTTTGGATGTTTAGGGTTTTCCATTGTTTCTCAATAATAAATAGGCCTTTGAGCCTCATTGTAACACAGTTCAGAGGCATGTAGCTGCCACATCTCTCCTCAGAGATAAGCTAACATTGCTTGAGCTATCTTATTTCCATTCTGTTTGTAAGCATAGTTCAGTATTTTTCCATTAATGAAATGAAGTGTTTTCCTGCTGCATCTCTGTGTTTATGATTATATCTGCAAGTTGTTGCGTTCCTGTTTAAGTTCGGATCACATGGACAGCTAGATGATGAGATCCGAAGGGACCTCAGGAGAAGGAAACTGTGTTTTAGCTGTCGGGAGCCCTGGGCACTAGGCCATCAGTGCACAACTAGAAAATCCCACTATATCAAGGTCTTCTCAGATAGCGATCAGGGGGACGATGTGGAGCTGAAGTGTGGTGCGGGAGATGGTGAGAGTCCTGCAGAGAGGGGATCACCACCACCACCTCCACAGGGGGGAACATCTTTGTTCCATCGGGGGGAGTCCTTGCTTCTTTATGCGGGGTCCCCAAATTTTTAACGTTGAGGATCAAAGGAACTGTACAGTGGAAGCGTGTCTCAGTCCTAGTTGATTGTGGGGCTACCCACAACTTCATTGATGCCCAGATGGTTCAGAGGATGGGCATCACCATGACAGAGTTTGAGGGTTTTTCTGTTCTAGTGTTTGGTGACCAGACTATGTAGTGTACTTGGTATGTTCCCTCATCGACAGTCACCATGGGGAACCACTTGATGACAGATAATTTATTCGTGGTAAATGTGTCAGACACCAACGTAGTGATGGGTGTCCAGTGGTTGTACTCCCTTGGTCGGGTTACTACCGATTGGAGGAAGTTAGAGATGGAGTTCACTGGGCCAGATGGCAAGCAGGTGGTCCTCAGAGGCATGCATTCGTACCCACCACAGACAGTATCATCCCATAGGATGGAGGGAGATTTGTGGCATGGAGACATAGCGTGGGCGGTATAGTTGAGTATCTCAGAGGCTGGGGGACAGACCCAGTCACCAACACCAAATATACAAGCACTGCTAGATAGGTACTCAATGGTATTTGGCGAAATCCCACCAGGGAAACCACCACACAAGGGATTCAAGTACACCATCGAGTTGGAATCGGGTGTGAAGGTAGTGATCACCACCCCTTATAGTGATCCAGGTGGATCTTCAGATACAATGGCATGGGAAAACTTAGAAATTAAAGTGATTGGAATGAAGTCAACTTAGGATCAAAGTGTAGATCTCGTCATCCTGATTCCAACGGCGCGAACGACGCTTCAATCCTAGTTCGGATGATGAAGTTATTGCACAAGGAAGGTTGGTTTGATCCTTAAGAAAATGAGGATTTTCCTTTGAAAATGGGTTTTAAGCCTTAAAGGAAAAATTGCAATCGGAGGACTTGTAGAGGCAAACTTAAGAGGGGTGCCGTGGAACCCCCGATCGCGGATCTCCGATCAAATTGGATCGATGGATCGAAGACAATCGGATCGGAGGTCTTATATATATCGACGGTGGTAGGGTGTGATTGGCGATAAGGCACTAGGCGATATGCGAGCGGGATGCCGACGCGATCGACCGACACCGATATCAGGGATCGGCGATCGACGGTCAGGCATCCCCATTAATCAGGACTATACACCCCTGACATGCCGATTTGCGACCTTAGGTCGGACCCGATATGGAATATATGCCGGATTTCACCAGTTTTGAAGTCCGAGTAAACGGTTTTGGGGCGGATTTTTAGTGTTTTTCGGGATTTAAGGCCTTATCGCCTCAACGATAAAAAAGTCATTTTAAGAGGCAGTTACGCCCGCTGATCCTTCCACGACATCGGCCTCCATTGTTAACCAGATAGCCCCGATTTAAAGGGGATTCTGTCAAAAAACCCATTATAAACCCTAATGTAAAGAGCGAGGGGGAGGCATTTTGTTGCAGCACGCTGTCTCGTTGGCAGGAGGCCAAGAGAGCATCTTTGTATGTGTTTAGACAGTTTTACATGAATCCAGCCCCTTCATTGCTACGGACGCTTTGGTGTTGTTTACCTCTCCATCATCAGGCATCCATTTCACAACCATCTTTTAGATTGGAGGTATAAGCCTCTTGTGGACAGTTGATGATTGTAATTCTCTTTTCTTTCATGCCATTTAATAAGAAATACCTCCCCATTGTTGAGCTGGGCCTGGAGACGTAGTTCGAATTGGACGAACTCCGTTATCAAGCCTTGGTGTCTTCTTTTGTGCCTTTTATGTGTTTACTTCTTCTTTTCTTATGTGCACATTTTTGTGTTAAGCTGTAATTTTACATGTGATTCTTTTCTATACATCTATCAAGTGCTATCAGAGCAGGGCTTTTTAGATGTGAATTGCATGTTTGCATGCTAACAAGAGGCAGGCTTCAAAGAGGTGAAGGGAATCTAGAACCTTTCGATCCAGAGGTAGGGCGTGCACCTCGGAGAAGAAACATGGCTGAATATGAAGCTCATATTGAAGAGGAGCGCAATTTCAGAAAGACTTTCTATTCAATGGAAGAAAATATCAGTCAGCTGGTTTTAAGGCTAGAAAAAGCAAAAGAGAGGAACCCAGAAGGACAAGGTTCAGCACATGGGAATGGTGGAGAAGAACCCCCTTCTTCTCCTTCCGGTAGTGAAGGTTCTTCTTCCTCTCACCACCATAATCAGAGAAATCCAAAGGATGCATCTAAGAAACCTTTTTTAAAATTAGATGTTAAATTTGATCTTCCTATGTTTAATGGTGAAAGTAACACAGAAAAGCTTAACAATTGGATCAAGCAGATTGAGGTTTACTGCAGGATTTAGCAAATCGTAGAGGATGAGGCGAAAATCCAGCTGGCCTCTCTACGGCTGGGCAACACAGCGCTCGTTTGGTGGGAGAGCAAATTGCAAAGTAGTAAAAATGTGGGTAAGCTCTTTTCCTCATGGTCTGATTTCACTTCTGCGTTAAAGGAACAATTTTATCCCTTAGGATACAAGCAGAAATATTTGATGAATTGGCAGTATTTAAGGCAAGGCAAAGGGTAGGATGTTCAGAGTTTTACAGAAGAATTTAGGAAGCAAGCACTGAATCCAAGTATAGCACTTGATACACCTAAAGTTGTAACTAAGTATATTGGCTCACTGCATAGTTATATTAGACATTCATTATTGTTGTTTGAACCAACCACTATTGATGCAGCTAGTGTTAAAGCAATTGATGTTGAGAACAGGGGCAAGAATGAAAGACAGGATCAGTCCAGAAAGCCACCGTTCAAACCTCCCAATGGAAAATCCAAAGCGAAATGGAAAAGGGAAGGAGAAGAAAACAACAACAGCCAAAGAAGGAGAGTGGCCTTATTGCAATCACTGCAAGAAGGAAGGCCACGATGATGATCATTGCTGGAAGCATCACCTAGAAAACCGTCCAAAGAAGTATGGAGGAAAAAAGGGAAGCAGAAAATAGTGGCAGCGGCACAGCAAGACCTTGGATCAGATTCGGGAGATGAAGCGTTGGTCACAACAACGGGAACAAAAGGTACCCTTACACCTCCTGTTGATTCTAAATCGCATGAAAGTACGAGTTCTGTAGATGAGTCCCTTTTGAATGATAGAAAAGAATTGAATTATTTCATACAAGGGTTGTAGTAAATCATACCAAAGTAGAAACTATGTTTGATACTGGGTCCCAAGCAAACTTAATTGCAGAATCCCTGGTAAAGAAGCTTGGCTTAGAGACAAAACCACACCCAAAACCTTACCCGCTGGGATGGATACATGATAAAGCGAAATTGAATGTAACCCAACAATGCAAGGTCAAATTTGTGATTGCGTCTAAGATGGTAGACGAGGTAGAGTTTGATGTAATACCATTGGATATCTGTGGCATGGTATTAGGGAGCCCATACCTGTATGACAGAAAAGCAGTCTTTTTCCGCCATGAGAATAAATATCACATCAACAAGGATGGGGTAGAATACATAGTGCAAGCTCGTCAAAATAAAATTAATGCCAGCCTCCTAAGCGTTGGGCAAATGAAATGACTTGTGAATTCCAGTAAAACATGCATGCTTATGGTTGTAAGGGAGAAGGAGGCTGAATTCGCTGATGCGTTCCAGGGTTGCGATGGGAACCATAAACATGAATTAATGGAATTGATTTCTAATTATACTGAATTGTTTCAGGAGCCGAAGGGATTACCTCCGAAGAGGGAAATCCAACATGAAATCCATCTATTGCATGATGCCCCTCTGCCAAATATCGGCATTTACAAGATGTCGGTGATTGAAATGGAGGAGATCAAGAGGCAAGTGCAGGAATTGCTGGACCAAGGCGTCATCAGGCCGAGCTCCTCTCCATGTGGTTCGCCAATCATTCTAGTGCCAAAGAAAGACGGCAGTTGGAGGATGTGCGTGGACTACTGCACGCTCAACAAGATATCGGTGAAAAATCGCTATCCCCTCCCACGCATAGATGATTTATTAGACCAATTAAAAAGTGTTGTTTTGGCTATCACCAGGTCAGAATTGCGGAGCAGGATGTGTGGAAAACTGCTTTCAAGACCAAGTAGGGGTTGTTCGAATGGATGGTGATGCCATTCGGGCTTTGCAATGTGCCAACCACCTTTATGTGGGTTATGAATGATATATTTCAGCCATTCATTGATGAGTTTGTTCTCGTGTATTTAGATGATATACTAGTTTTTAGAAAGAGTTGGTTTGAACATGTGAGTCATGTAAAGAAAGTGCTTGATGTGCTGAAGAAAGAAAAACTCTTTGTAAGATTGTCAAAGTGTGAGTTCAGGAAAACCTCTTTGGGTTACCTAGGTCATATTGTTGGTCATGGTTAGTTAAAAATTGATCCCTCTAAAGTTGAAGCAATTGTAAATTGGCCTAAGCCTACTAGTGTAACTGAGGTCCGTAGCTTTCTAGGTGCAATCCAGTATTGGAGGAGATTTATCGCTAATTTCTCTGTTATTGTAGCACCTTTGCACACTTTGACAAGTGTGAAACAGGTCTTCCAATGGGGAGGAAGACAGTAGAAGTCCTTCGAAACATTGAAGGAAAAAATTAGCACCGCGCTAGTCTTAGCCTTACCTGATCTCCAACAGCCATTTGAGATCAAAACCGATGCCAACGGTTATGCCATGGGAGCTGTACTGATGTAGCAAAAGAAGCCGATTTGTTACCATTCTGAGAAGTTTTCTCAAGCTATGATAAACTATCCCACCTATGACAAGGAGCTTTATGCCTTGGTGCAGAATGTGAAAAAGTGGAAACACTACCTGATCGGCAAGGAGACCATCATCCATACAGATCATCAGCCCTTGCAGTACCTTCAGTCACAAACCAAGTTGCAGTAATCTTGTCATTTCAAGTGGATGGGCTTTCTTCAACAGTTTCATCTGGTGGACAACTATCACTTACAGGGGAAATTGTTGTATCACCTTGGTAAATTGTGTATTCCCGCAGGAGAAAGAGTACATGTAATTCGAGAGGCCCACACCTCTCTTGTGTCTGGACACTTTAGTGTCGAAAAGATTTTATGTCATGTACAAAGATTTTGTTTTTGGCCTCATATGCAAAACATTATGACTCGCTATGTAAAGGGTTGTGTGATGTGTTTTGTTTCAAAGCCCTCTAATAGAAAACTTGAGCTCTACACACCACTCCCTATTCCGAGTCGTCCATGGGAAAGTGTGTCAATGGACTTTGTAGGAGGCTTACCTTTGTCTAGGAAGAGTCACGACTATTTGTATGTCGTCGTTGACCATTTCAGCAAGATGTGTATTCTTATGCCTTGTAAAAAGTAGATCACTGCAGAGCAGACTGCTTCTCTTTTCTTTCATCATGTTTGGGTCCACTTTGGATTACCCACATCAATTGTGTTAAATCGGGACTCTCGCTTCCTTGGAGAGTTTTGGACCAGCTTGTGGAGGATGATGGACACCAAACTGAAAAGAAGCATGGCATTTCACCCGCAGACTGACGGACAGATAAAGGTTGTTAACTGTACCGTGGTACACTTATTACGAGGCTATTGTGGGAAACATCCCAAGTTCTGGGATGAACATCTTCCCTGTATACAACATTCCTACAACCGAGCAGTGCATTCATCGATGCAGCGTTCACCATTCGAGACATGTTTTGGTTACCTGCCAAAGGACCCTTTTGATATGGTCTTTGGAAGGGAAAATGGCTCCAGTGGACGTAATGATAAGGACAAAGCTCAGCAGACCATTCAGCGAATCCAATTGATTCATCAAGCAGTGCAAGAGCAGTTGGAGAAAAGTCAAGCCCGTTATAAGGCTCAACATGATAAACACCGAGTCGACCATCAATTCCAAGTGGGCGACAAGGTGTGGTTCCACATCAGCAAAGAAAGGATGAAGGGAGAAGGAAAGAAGTTGTGGCCAATCCGGTATGGACCATTCACCATATTGGAGAAGATTGGGAACAATGCCTTTCGTCTTGACTTGCTGGTATATATGCAGATGTACTCAGTAGTGAATGTGGAGAACCTGAAGTTGTATGAACCACCTTTGATCATGGACACTGATGAGGTGGGCACAGTTCCTACAGTCGATTATTTTGCACCGGAATATCTCAATGAGTTTCCCAAAGACATCATCCTCCACAGAAAAACCAGGACTTCACGGCGAGGAGATGTAGAGTACCTTCAAGTTGGATTCAAGGGATTGCACCCCAGCAAGGCCAGATGGCTGGAGAAAGAGAAAGTGAGGCAATAGTTCCCTCACTTGCCAATTGACTAATGAAAAGCTTTTGGCGGTCCAAAAGCTCGTCAATGGGGAGGATTGATCCAGGTGGATCTTCAGATACAATGGTATGGAAAAACTCAAAAATCAAAGTGATCAGAATGGAGTCAACTTAGGATCAAAGTGTAGATCTCGTCATCCTAACTCCAATGGCGTGAACGACGCTTCAATCCGAGTCTGGATGATGAAGTTATCATACAAGGAAGGTTGTTTTGATCCTTAAGAAAATGAGGATTTTCCTTTGAAAATGGGTTTTAAGCCTTAAAGGCAAAATCGTAATCGGAGGACTTGTAGAGGCGAACTTAAGAGGGGTGTAGTGGAACCCCCGATTGCCGATCTCCGATCAAATCGGATCGGAGACAATTGGATCGGAGGTCTTATATATATCGGCGGTGGCAAGGTGCGATCGGTGATAAGGCACCAGGCGATATGCGAGCGGGATGCCGACGCAATCGGCCGACGCTGATATCGGCGATCGGCGGTTAGGCATCCCCGTTAATTAGGACTGTACACCCCCGATATGCCGATTTGTGATCTCAGGTCGGACCCGATATGGAATATATGCCCAATTTCACCGGTTTTGAAGTTCGGGTAAACAGTTTTGGGGCGAATTTTTAGTGTTTTTCGGGATTTTAAGGCCTTATCGCCTCAACGATAAAAAGGTCATTTTAAGAGGCAGTTACACCCGCCGATCCTTCCACGACACCAGCCTCCATTGTTAACCAGACAACCCTGATTTAAAGGGGATTCTGTCCGAAAAACCCATTATAAAACCCGATCGATGGAAAGAGAAA
>APFE030820567.1:330676-342149 GCA_000404065.3 Pinus taeda | reverse complement strand
GCGAAAACATCCTGCATCATATAGGCACCCCAAGGCTTGTAAGGAAGAGATTGAGCAAGCGATCAAAGAGTTTTTGGCGTTGGGCCACATCAGTCCGAGTTCCAGTCCCTTTGCTTCTTCAGTGGTGTTGGTGAAGAAGAATGATGGAACCTTGCGCATGTGCATCGATTACCGAGTACTCAACAGGAGTACATTGAAGAACTGGTACCTGATACCTCACATCGATGAGCTGATGGATGAGCTTAGAGGAGCCAAGATAGATCTGTGTTCGGGTACCATTAGATAAAGGTGAGGGATCAGGACATCCCCAAGACGACTTTCTGATGTCATTGTGGGCACTTCGAGTTTTTGGTCATGCCCTTTGGCTTGACCAATGCAATGTCCACCTTCCAATCATGTATGAACCATGTATTCCGGAGACAGTTGAGGAGGATTTTCTTGGTGTTCTTTGATGACATATTGATATACAACAGGACTTGGGAGGAGCACCTCCAACACTTGGAGGAGGTACTGTGCATTTTGAAGGAACAACTGTTTTACACCAAACTATCCAAATGTGAGTTTGGCCTGAATGATATGCTCTACCTGGGGCACATTATTGGCACATATGGAGTGAAGGTACATGAGGAGAAAATACGAGCTATTCAGGACTGGCCGGTACCCAGAGATGTGACAGCATTGAGAGGCTTCTTGGGCATTTGCATGTATTACCCGAATGTTGTCAAGGGATTTTCGCAGTCAGCATCTCCTCTCATGGATTTGACTAAGAAAGGGGCCTTCGCATGGACAGATGGAGCACAGTCAGCTTTTGATCACCTCAAGCAGGTGATGAACAGTTGTCCAATGTTGGCACTTCTGGACTTCTCCCAACCCTTCACCATGGAGTGTGATGCATCAGGAGAGGGGATTGGAGCAGTATTATCCCAGGATGGTAACCCCATTTATTTCGAGAGACAGAAGCTCCTACCCCATGAGAAGTCATATTATATATATGACAAGGAGATGTTGGCCATTATGCATGCCTTGGCCAAATTCCAACAGTATTTGGTGGGTAACCAATTCAGAGTGAAGACCGATCACAATAGTCTTCGCCACTTCATGGGGCAGGAGGGCCTCAATTATAGACAACAGAGATGGGTCAGCAAGGTGAAGGCCTATGATTTTGACATAGAGTATGTGTGGGGGAAGCACAATGTAGTGGTTGATGCCCTATCCAGGAGACCCACAGGCCTCTCACTCATGGGAATTTTTCATGATTGCAAGGCCCAGTTGTTGGTAGAGTATTCCAAAGACAGGTGGGCAAGCAAGGTTTTGGAGGGGGCACACACACATGAGTGCTATCGGGTGATGGACAAGGTCATCTACTACAAAGGGCACATATTTCTGGTACCCAGCTCGCAGCTGAGGGAGAGATTGCTCTAAGTAGCACATGACTCGCCATTTCTGGGGCATCAGGGGTTCAGAAAAGCATACATGGCAGGAAGGGAGCGTTTCACATGGAAGGGACTCAAGGGGGATGTGTTGAGGCACATATAGGAGTGTGAGGCATGCCAAAGGAACAAAGGGGAGCTGATCCACCCCGTCGGGTTATTGCAGCTGCTCCCTATTCTTGAGGGGAAGTGGGAGAGTATCTCCATGGACTTCATCACTGGGTTCCCCCCAGTGCAAGGAAGGGATTGCATCTATGTGATGTTTGATCGGTTAATTAAGCATGTCCATTTCTTCTCCATCCCGACCGAGTATTCAGCTTCACAGGTTGCAAATCTATTCTTCAGAGAAGTCTTCCAATTGCAACGACTTCCTAAGAACATAGTGAGTGATCAAGAGAGCAGGTTTATGGGAGGATTCCAGTAGGAGCTCTTCATATTGGTTGGTACTGAGCTCACCCCTAGCACGATCTATCATCCCCAGACAGATGGCCAGACCGAGCAAGTTAATCAGTGGTTGGAGGGGTACCTCAGGAACTAGGTGACCAGGCAGCATAGGGCTTAGATTCAATGGCTGCACTTGGGTGAGTACTTCTACAACACCACCCATCACATGTCTATCGGTATCACCCCTTTCCATGCGTTGTATGGTTATGATGCATTGTCTTTTGCTGACATTGTTTTTGGAGACAGTCGGACCCCAAAGGCCAAAGATTGGATCCTGGAGAGCCAAGACATTCTCAAGGCTCTTAAGGGAAACTTATTGACAACACAAAATCAGCAAAAGATGTACGCTGACAGGGACTGAACTGAGAGACATTTTAAGGAGGGGGACTTTGTGTATCTCCAGCTCCATCCATATAGACAGTCTACCTTGAAGCAAAAAGGAGACAAGAAGCTACAACCATGTTTCTATGGGCCGTACAGGGTGGTCAAACGAGTTGGAGAGGTGACCTACAAGCTGGAGCTTCTTCAGGGAAGCAAGATTCACGACACCTTCGATGTCTCATGCCTCAAAAAGGTGTTGGGACAACAGGTGACAACAATTGTAGAGTTACCCCAACTGGATGATGAAGGACATTTGGTTTTGGAACCAGATACCATCCTAGAGACTCAGGAGAGGAAGCTAATGACCAGGACCATCATGGAGTTTTTGGTGTGATGGAAGAACATCCCAGATGAAGATACCACATGGGAGGGTGAACACATTTTGAGGCATCCATCACTGAGGTTTCTTGAGGGCAAGCAACATTTGGGAGGGGAGGATTGTAATGTCCCTTCCTAGAAATATTTGTAACAGGGTTAGTCTCCAATAATTTTGAATAATTTTTGGTAAAGGTGGAGCAATTACATTTTTGACTTAGGAACTTAGGAGAAAAGGGGGGTTGAATTACATCACTAGTGGAAGGTGGGGGCCACCCATGTGGGGGGGAAACACACTTGGACTCTTGGGCAATTCGAATTACCTTGGAGGGGAAATTGAATGGCTAGAGAGAGGGGACCACATGGGGAAGGAAGGCCCACGAAGTTATAAGGAGGAGGAACTCCCCAACCCAAGGCATCATTTGTCTATCGAACTCATTTCTGTTGTTGGAGCTTCTTAGCCAAGTTACCAGTTGTTTAGCATCGAGTTTCCCAGGCGAGAGACTCAATCTTTCTTTGGGGGACCTCGAGTGCACCGTAGGAAGGGAATTCGTACTACCTTGGAGGAGAGCCGAAAGATTTTACAACCATATCCCTCGGCCTTCGATTCAGCGAGTGCGCATTTCTGGAGCACGCGGGAGGGGAACACACAAAGGCTATTTGGGGGCTCATCTGGGTAGCATTTGCTAGGAAAGTTTGGGAGTTGGAGTTTCAGCAGAGGATCAGCCTTTGGGGAGAGTTTTGGACTAAGAGATTGTTGCATTTGGGGTAGCTTGATTTACAGTCACTAAGACCTGCGCAAAGAGCCATCACTGGGCACATGTGGCAGTTGGGGGAAGGATCTATAGAGCTGGAGTTAGCCGAGAGAAGTGGGGAAAGCCTTAGAGAGGAGCCTCAACATTTGGGGGTGATTTGGAGAGCCTTTCCAGCCAGCTTCAGCAAGTTGTACTTCCTATTGATTTCTGGTAGCATCGGATTTGTTCTAAGTCTCAAATTTTGCAGGGAGGCTTGGGCACATGTATTCCAAAGAACCCGGAAATAATTTTGGGAAATTCCACCCAGAGACAATTTTATTAAAATAACTAATTGTTTTTAAAGGGACCCTAAGTCTAAACTTAGGAAAATAAAATAATTAATGGGTATTAATATAAATGTGGGTGTAACTTCTAGAAGAAGATGAGGATCATGGTATCGGAGCGAGTGCAGATGAAGCAAAAAGAATAGTGCCATAGAACCTAGCGCTGAGCAGAAGAGGAAGGTCGAAAAAGCTGTAGAAGGCAACAATTCGAATCCCCAGAGGGTTTGTGCAGTCCTAGTCGAAAGATTAAATTTCAAGGCAATCTCTCTCTAATTGAGTCGACAGAGAGAAGGGCTACTAGATCAAGATCTTGTCATGGCAAAGGGAGCAGTGTTGAAGCCTCAACATGAGGAGAATCTAGTGGGACGCATACTTTTCTGTAGGCCATTTTGTTGGGTAGAAAGACGTCAGAAGAGAAGGAAGAAGCACGGTTGAAGGAATTTCTTCGTCAAAGGACTTCCAGCCAAGGATTCTAAATTCTTACTTACTGAGCAGCAGCAGAGAGGGGAATATCTACAAGCTCTAGAAGGGAGTGTGTAGGCCAGTCCAGTGTTGCGTAGAGGAGAGGGGAGGTTATTCGACATTTCCATTTGGCAGAGATGGAAGCAACATCTCCAGGAGGGATCTGGGGAGATTTAGTGTTGTAGTTTGAAAGAGCTACAAATGGGCAAGATCCTTGAGGAGTCCACCTCTCAGATTAATTCTTTGCTACAGGAGCCCAGATTAGAAGTAGTAGGATGGACCAGTGTCAGTTGTGTAGAGGAGTGTTAGGAGAGACAGTTGCAGTGGCTAGGAGTTCTAGAGACTGAGCAGCACAACGCAGAGTTGGCAGCAGTGAAAATGGCACAAAGCAGAGGTCAGCAACAACGCAGAGACTTCAGAGGGTCAATGTAGAGACTAGCAACAGTTAGAACTCCAACAACGAGATGCATCATATTGAACACTAGTTCAATAATTTGGGATGTTTTTTCGTTGTTGATGTAGTAGTAGTAGCAGTTTGCAGTGAAGGGGCAAAAAGCAGTGGTAGTGCTAGCAGCAGCACAGATGCATAAATTTATAAGAGGGAGTTGCAATACAGATGCAGTGTTGGCAATGGCAAGGTCAGTAGTAGTATAGATGCAGCATTTGCGTAGTAGTTGGTGGAAATCATGTCAGACATCAACAATGCAGAAGATGATGTTATGAAGTCAGGGTGATGCTTCAGGGGGAAGCATTGCTAGAGCACATTCCTCGCTAAGAGGGAGTGTTGATTTATGGTAGCATCGGATGTTCTCTAAGTCTCAAATTTTGCAAGGAGGCTTGGGTACATATATTCCAAAGAAGCCAGAAAGCATTTTGGGAAATTCCACCCATAGATAGTTTTATTAAAATAATTAATATTTTTAAAGGGACCCTAAGTCTAAACTTAGGAAAATAAAATAATTAATGGGTATTAATCTAACTATGGGTGTAACTTCTAGAAGAAGATGAGGATCAAGAAAAAATGATATTAACCATTGGTTAACTTCTAATTTGGGTCGTTGAATGTTAACGAGGAGATTATTTAAGGAGGCTTGAGGGTCATTTGAAAGACACACAGAGAGTTTAGAAGTTCGATTTTCTGAAGCAAAGCAACTACCGAGAGAATTTCGATAGTGAGCTGTTGCAAAGAGGGGCAGAGAGAGTTTTAGCTAAAGGATGTTCTCCGGAGCCAAGAATACTCAGCAGAGAGGTAAAGAGACACACAAAGGAGGAAACACAGAGGGAAAAGAGGGTGACGCACAGCCAAGAAGGGCTCACATAGGCCCCACGTAGAGCAGCGGAACAATTTCCAGCACAGAGGTCTGAATTTGCTGAAGGAGCTGACGTTTTTGAGTCAGGAGGGATGGAAAAGGCTCATGAAGGCAGATCGATTCTTAGTTGGGATGACACAGTGACTTAGAGGCTGACGCAAGGCCCACAAAGGGGCATCGTAGAAGCAGCCAAAGGACTCGGAGTTGAGTTGTCGGATCAGCCAAGGTCAGCAATGTTGAGTGAGCTAATCTTACCAGTCTTTCTTGCCAAGTGATTTTCTCTATAACTGGATTGTTGGGAGGGCATCTAGAGTTGTATTCAGAATACTTCTACATAATAATAAAAACCCTCAAATTTGTTGCACCATTTTTCCCGCATTGGACTTTTCCGGGGACATTTGTCTAAAAAATACTGTCACTTGTGTGTATCTTTCTCTATTGTTATGTTCTTGTTTTGGGAAAATTAATTAATTAAGTGAACGTTGCAGTTGTATTAGCTTCGATATTTGTTGTAGGAAGAAGTAAATAGTTTGTTTCAGTAATTAACAAATAGGATAAGTTTAATCAGTTGTTGTAGTAGGGATTCCTGTTTACGGAATTTTAACACTTCCCAGCATGAGGAGGAGGACGTGGTGCTTGGGGGTCGAATTCTGTGGATCTAAATTAGGTGAAACCCTTTCTTGGTTTTGGTAGGTTTGGCTGAGGACCTGGGAGCTAAAGTTGCAGCATTTTCTAAGCACAGGAGGTTGAGTTTCCAGCACATTCTTTCTAGTAGGCAATGCAGATCATCCTTGGAGTAGCAGTTGTGCATCACTTGGATTGTTTTTTACTCACCTAGGTTTTGTCACACTTATCCATTTAGACAAGCCCAGGCGCACCATTCCATCACCATTCTACTTGCTCCGGAAAGAATTAATAATATGGCTCAGATGATTCTTATTTGCAGTGCTTTTATGGGTATTTTTTTATTATTCCTCATTTCCGGGTGTTGGTTTGTTTACCTGCTTTGTATATAACTGTTTATCCTAGTTAGGAACATTAGAGTTGGGGCCAGACCCACAAGAAATACGCACCACTTGGAAGAAAATCGAATTTCTAGTGAAGGGAGGTCACAATATTTGGAGGGACCCACAAGGAAAAGTAAGGCAGCAATTATAAATAGAAGGTTGGGGGTAGCAATTGGCATTTTTGACAATTTGACATTTACACGTTGTTGCTCAAGTTGTTCAACTCGGTCACTAGTGCTATTTAGGAAAGAGTTCTCCAAGGGGAGAACTCACCCTTCTTTCGGTGGACTTCGAGTGCCTCCCTAGGGAGGTAAATTTGTTGCTACATTTGAAGGGAGGCTTGTGGAATTTTGGGAGCATCTTTCATTCATTCCCCTCAGCTATTTCATGCTCCACGGAGGACGCAATAGAGGAACTCATGCCACTTATTTCAGCTATTTTCCAGGGGGTGTTTGGTGGGAGAAATTTAGATAAGTTTCTCCAGGGGAAGACTAATATTTGTGGATAATTTTGGGGCTGGAGATTGCTACCTTTGAGAGGAACAAATTTATCTAGGGCTTGCGCAGGGGTTCACTGGACAACATTTTTGTGGAGTTGATTTCAGTTATATTGTGACGGGATTTGATGTGAGACTTCTCCCCAACATCCGGGAAAACTTCCTTATCGTTCCAATTGTCGATTGAGGAGAAATAAGGAGAGTTTGCAGTAGTTAGAGTCAATGGGGATGCAGTTTCTGCCAAGGGCGTAGCACCAATTTTGGGTATTTCCGAGAGGTCGGAATTAGCAGAAAAAAATTCTAGGTTTTTTCGGTTAGGGGTCAAGGAGTTGGCTCCTAATTTTGCACAATTTTGGGGAAAGTTTTGGCACTCCAAAAAGCAGAATCATTTGGTAGCCAGTGGGGAGGAGTGAGCTGAAATTTTGAGTTCCTAGTGGTTAGTAGAATTTTCTAAAACCCTTTTTGGGTTTTTCTAGGTTTGTGGTGGAGAGCCCAATATTAATTTGGCAGAATTTTATGAGCAATTTTGGAGGCTCAAGTAGGGGACTCTTCCAGCCAGTGGTTGTAGAAATTTTTGGGCCAACGTAGTACATTGAGGAGAAGTATTTCCTTTGCATCCGAGAAGCATTTTTTTTCTCACCCGAGATTGTCTATCTTGCTTTGGCAACCCCAGGTTCACACATTCCATGAATTGTACTCTCCTTCGATAATAAAATGGCTCAATATGTTGCAGTTTTGGTGCAATTTTATGGGTGTTAAATTATTATCTGAATTTTTTTGTGTCGTATGTGTATTTTTCTTGTTTAGCATTGTTATTTCATTTTTGGAACATTACACAAGAACTCCCTATCACAATCATTGTTTGTAATATTATTCTTTGCAGATGCGACAAGGTCATGATGAGAGGGGAATGAAGGGTGAGGGAAGGGAGGAGTGCAACAAATAGGTTGTCCATGGTGGTGGCCACATTGGAGAGGGGAGGTTATAGAGCGATCATCTCTCCCTGGACACTATGCTCAGAAATGGAAAAGGGCTCCAACTCACTTGGTATTATATCATAGCAAGGGGCGAGGGAATCACTTGAGGAAGACTCAAAGTGATGAACAAGAGGAAAAGGAAAAGGGGAGGGCAAAGTGTCATATTCAATAGGTTTTTACTCCGCAAAATTATAATTTAAAGGCTCAAGTGATTTGAATATAGAATCATAGGTAGGAGCCTTATCGATTTCCTTATCATTAGTATCCAAGATTTGGTTTTCCTTAAAAGGATAATCGATTACTTCCAACCGTCCCTCTTCATGCAAGGGTAAATCACGATTCTCCTTCCCAAGGGCATCGATTTATATGTCATCATAAATAATGCCTAAGGGAAAGGGAGAACCCATCTCAACCTCAGCCTCTTTCTTGGTATCATAAATGGGGGCACAATCAAATTGAGGACCAACAATTTTCCATTTCTCCTTTCAATGTGGAAATAATCTCCAATGTCATCTTCCAAGGAGCACATGGGATCACCTTCCTCAAGGTTTTCAAAAGGAGATTCATTAGGAGTGATATCCTTGAGAAAGGTAAGGTAAGTCTCAGCTCTATTTTCCATAGCCTCATCTTCCTGCTTATTACCCAAATCACCAAAGATATCTTCAACCTCTTTAGTGGGATCTTCCTTCAGAGCTTTACCACATGTAACGGGAGGAGGGTTCTCCTTAGAAATCAAAGGGGAACTTGGGACATATTCCTTACCTTTTCCAAGATCCTTTTCAAGATTACTCCTTTCATTACGTCGCTTCTTCGCAAAGGCATCTCTGAGATATTCCCACTCTTCACGAGGGATGCCACCCCATCTTTTATGAAAAATAGTTTTAAATTCATCATAATCAATGGTAATCTCATGAAGGAGGGTACTATACGAATATTTAACCCGAAATTCAAGTGATAACACCAATAATATCATAATTTTGTTTTCATTTCCAATCCTTAGTGGGGCTAAGACCCAAAAGACATCATCAAGATGTACATTTAGATCTTGGTTGGGACTCCCTTTGAACTTAGGAATCCAACCTTCGATCCGCGCTTTGAATTTTTGGCATTCTAGAACTTCTTCAGTACTAAGGTTCTTATAGGGAGAAGGGGGAAAACCCTACTCCTCGAGATAGTCCATTTCTTATGATTTTGCATGCTAATATTAAAACGGACTCGCTAGGGTGAATGTAGATGCGTTAATAGATGCTTGCTTCACCCTACAAGCATTAAATTTGAAGTTGAATGAAGAACTAGGGCTTTGTCCTTCCAATGGAGTCACCAATAACAATATGTCGATATGCCGTATGGGGAACAATCCACACGTATCATATCCCACTATCACAACAAATAAAGCTTCTTACTCTTTATAGAATTTCATCGATGGGAGGAGACCCGATATATAGAGAATCACTTATGAAGGATAGATCAACTAAGATGGACGTGGAGTGATCTCGAGGATCCTTTCCAAGGGAAGACTAAAAAATGGGATTTGCTTGCTTCTTAAGCAAGGTACAAAGCTTTCTAGGAAGAGGGAATGAGGATTTAAGGGCTAGGTTTGAGAAGTGTGAATTGTAAAGGAGCTTCCCAATCCCTAAAATCCTCATGGAACTTGGTTTCCCAAGTGGTTTTTGAACAATTAGATTTGATAAGGTATGGGACCACACAGGACCAAGTAGACCCAGGCTAGGTCAAGAGGAGGGAGTTGAGCAACCAAGGATGAACCTGACATAAACAAGGAGGAGAAGGGTATCAAAGAAATTATTTTCACTTAAAGGTGCAAAATGATCCCAATGGGAAACTTAGGGCAAAAACCAATCTCAAGGCTAGGGCTTGGGATATCTCACAACCTCACCGTCGGAATTTCCTCAAATTTGGAGGGGACCTAAGAGACACATCAACACAGTAGAGGCCAAGAGATCAAAGATTTTCTATGGGTGATTTGTCAGGAAAATGATGCCCTTGGATCCTAATGTGGCTAGACCTAGAATAAATAAGGAGAGGTGTAGAAAAATGGTTCTTTAAGTGATCACCTTATGGTAGACCAGTGCCTAATCCTTTGGGGAGATTGGAGTCAAGAAGAATATGAGAATGGACTTCGTTTCTAGGTCATGGATGCTTCAGGATCAACTTCGTTTGTCATTAGGGCAAAGGAAAATGACCTTAAAAGCTTTTATACTTCGTTTTGCAAGATGAGATGGCTTATCAAGATAAATCAACCATAGAATTATCCCTAGGAAAATTCATTCAACATACATGGCCCATATATAAAGAGATGCTATATAGAAACATAATTCCACAATTTCACAGTAAATGCATACAACAATTAGCCCTAGTATAGTGAAAATCTCCTCATCAATGCATGTGACAAAGTAAAAGAACGAATAGAATTAAATTTTGTACTTACATGTAAGATAATATATCCAACCATCAACAAATTTCCAATCAAGAAGCTCCAAGATAAGAAAAGATAATCCAAACATCAAAATTGATCCATGCTCCAAAATTTCGTCCACCAAGAATGAATAGCGAAAATATCTAGAGAGATACAAGTCCAAACCAAGTGATGATGAGAAATGAACTCTCATCATTTGTATTTATACACTCCTAATGAGTTCGATTTAGCTACTTGAGCCTACATTAGCCCCTAAAATAAAAATAATGTGCAAACAACTAACTTTTGGTGACAAGCCCATGAAACTAGCTCATAAAAAAAAATAACAAGCCTCTTAAGAGGTCGAATGATCAATAATACATGTTGTTGGGCTTGTTGTCGTACAGATTGTCACGACAACGCTCAGACCGGGGGCTGTCACCCTGATCCCCGATCTCTCTGTTTAAGCCTGTCTGCCGCGGCTAAGGGGGTAGACCCTATGAGACAATGGATGACCAACTGTGGACCAGTTGGGTTTGGGAGACACGAGGGAAAACAAACATTTATTTGATTTTATTAAGTTAATAGACCGGTGCCTTATGGAGTTAATGACTGAATGGCTATTTATCAAATGCTTGTACAAATATGAGCTCATTAACAATCATTTACCATCAAATAACTCAAACAAAGGTTAACTTTTTCCAAATGCGAGATATTCGATAAATTCTCAATGTCTTAACAATATTCCAGCAATTAAAATTCAAAAGATTAAAAGCTTTAAATAACCATGTAATTTTAAATGCTAACCAGAGATCACATTCATATAGCTAATCTTTAAATGATCGTTTAAGCATGTTTAACCACATGAAAGGTGATAAATATTAATCCCACATCAAAATTTTAGCCTCAACAGAAAAGATATATCGCAAACATGACAAATCCTTAAGCCAAGGCTGAATCTGGCAAAATATTTCCAAGATTTTTTGTTTTTTTTTTTTAAGAT
The DNA here is from genome assembly GCA_000404065.3 of Pinus taeda. Lineage (NCBI taxonomy): Eukaryota > Viridiplantae > Streptophyta > Pinopsida > Pinales > Pinaceae > Pinus > Pinus taeda. The sequence continues at coordinate 330,833 of APFE030820567.1, read as the reverse complement.
TTTCTAACTAAAAATGCAATAAAACTAAATTAGATCTAATATCCAATCTAAAGTTTTAAAAGGAATCTTTTGATTTTTTATATTTTTATAGATGAAACAAAAAATGAACAAAGAAAAATGTCTAACTCTAAAAAAAACTAAGTCCTAAACTATGGAC
>APFE030820567.1:289349-320138 GCA_000404065.3 Pinus taeda | reverse complement strand
ATAATTATATAATATATACAAATATCTTTAAAACTAATAAATCCACCACAAACACCTTTAAATTACAACTATACTTTTGATGCTAACAATTGTCTTTTGCATTAAAAATATAATTACCAAAATATCTTCAAGCAAATACTTTAAAGCAAGTAAATATTTAAAATAATATCCCAGATAATTTTGTTAAAAAAAAATCCATATCCCTTCATAGAAATTATAAAAAAATTAATTAAATATATAAAAGAAATTAAGTGTCAAATTATTAATATAATTAAGGTCTAACGAGATTGATTTTAAATGTTAGTATAAATAAATAAGTTTCTAATTTAAAATATATTTATCATAGATTGAGAATATAACAAAACTTTAAAACACTTTATATATATACCGAGTAACAATAAGTTTATGTGAAATATATTTCCTAAAGATGTTTCCTCCGTACATTCTTGAAACAATCATTAATAATATAGGTGGGGCATAATATATATAAGTTTGTTATAAGAGCTAATAATAATTTTAAATACGAAGGTGGAGTTGTTTATAATGTGATTTTTTGGAGATTTCGGTGACAGAATCCGGCGGAAGAAATGAGGTTAAATCTTGATTTTTAGCAGTTAAAATTGTTTTTTAACTACATATTTGTATTCAGCACCCTGAAAAACCCCTGGGACCCTTTAATTGTGCAAAAATTAGCTATCAAACTTGGGATTCCAATAATTGCTGCCGGATTTTGACCGGAAAAATCTGCCAGAAAAGCTTTCAAAAAGTCTCATTTTAGACAACTGCTACCAAGGCTGTGTTGACATAACATTACGGAGATTATTAGCGTGTCGTCGGCTTTTGACCTGTGGACAGAAAACCCGCATGTACGTCGACCCAGTTGGTGGGACGAATACGGCAAATCCTATTTCCAACTCCATTATAAATGCAGTCTGACATGCAAGGGGAATAGGGGTTGCCTTGTATTTATATTTCTCTCAAAATTGACTTTGGCATGTTAGCAGCAAGGCAACCCCTATTCCCCTTGCATGTCAGACTACATTTATAATGCAGTAGAGTTGGAAATAAGATTTGACGGACGAATACCCATTGACGTCAGGGTGAGAAACACCTCGAAGTTGAGAAACGATAAGAAACTAACAGAGAGACAAGCGGCGTGGAAACCTATCTCCTTGGCTGTTTGCTTTCGGCGATTTACTTCATGACGAAAGTAATACACCAGAATGTAAAACCGTAAATCAACACAAAAATAATCACAATATAGCAGAGTAAACTACGCCTATGCAGACCTATGAAAAATTGTAAGGGAAAGAAAATTTAGGGCTAATTAGTTGTACGACCACCCACCGCCAATAGCTGCTGCATTTTGATAAGCTAATAATCAACTTCAACAAAAAAAAAAATGTCCTATGAGATAATTATTTCAAGTATGATTCTGAAAATAAACAATATTTTAATCACGACATTATTCATTGATGGAATCAATATCACATATTTGACTGTACGCAATATCCACATAGATGACTCCACATTTTCCGTATTTGATTTATTAATAAATTTGTCTCATTTGCATTTTAGTTTTAAAATTTCTACTTCCTTGGCCATAAGCCATGTTCTGATGGGTATAAGAACAACCTTTACATGGTTTACATTCACTAAATTTATGATATTAGACCTCATGAGCATAACTCAAGATAGGATGGTTTTAATCTCTTTTTTTGTTTGACAATTTAGCAAGCAATTATTTTCTGGTTTGGTTGTTGTCTGGCACTGCTACGGCAGAGAAGGAAAGGATGCTACAAAAATGGTGCTTTTAAGAAATGGTCCCTTCTCACACGCTCAATAAGGCAGTGCATTCAGTAATTTCCAGTAAGAGAATATCGAAAATTAAGTGAGTAAACATTAACACTGTCATAGTCCTTTGAACGGAATGTAAATTCAATTCCTGGCAAAACACAAATGAAGGAGGACATAATTTGTCTACGAGGAGGCATAGACTACCTGCGGTACACAGTCCCTCACCAATTTGTTGGCGGTACTATAATAGGGCAACAACTAGTAGCGGTGAATTATCAATTTAACAGAACAGAAGGGATAAGACGGTACACTGATAATCCCAGAGTTTCTAACCAAAGGTCCGAGAGTTGATTTGGCTCTGATACCAGATTTAATGGACATCCAAAATTAATTTCCTAAATTTTACCAGAATTTACTAGTTACAATTTAAATAAGAATTTATCAATTAAATTCAGAAATATATATTTGGTTTCTGTGTTTGAAGTTGATCCCGAGTTGTTGTAATACCAAATTTGTTCTCATTACTAAATGACTATAACTTTCAGGCCAAATTGAGCATAATGTGTATATTGAAATCCAAATAATTCAAATTTGAAGTAATCTGGTCCATGCCCAAAATTTTAAGAACAATTAAACTCAATTTTCCTTTATCAATAATTCTATTAAAAATTCCTAGGATCTCTCTGTAAAACTCTTGGTCAATAACTCTATTAGAAATTCCTATTATCTCTATAAAACTCCTTGTTATGAACTCCTCTACCTTTATATGTTCAATTCCACCTTCTCAATCTCTCCACCGCCATGCATACAATCTTTTCTACTCTTCCTTACTTGCTACCTGCAATATCTTTTATAGCCTTCTGGACTCCCTTATATGCTCAATTCCACCGTCTCAATCTCTCCACCGCCTATGCATACAATCTTCTCTACTCTTCATTATTTTCTACCTGCAATATCTTTTACGACTTTTAGTCTCTCTCTTCCTTTTTTTTTTCATATATATATATATATTAAATGACTCATGAATCTATTAAAATAATTGGGTTAATCTATTTGGGCTGGCGCCGCTTAGGTTGACCACTTGGCACAGAGACTTTCATCTTCAGATATCTCGTTTGATTATATTTCCATTTAAATTTTTTCCATTGCAATCGTATAATGTCTATATTGTGGTTTGGTTTATATATATATATTATTCACTTATTATTATAATAAGTATTATATTCATATATCCTATTTTTTTTTAATTAATATAACATTTTTGTGTGATAGTTAATTTTTAATTTAGCTAAATTGTTTTATTATAGATTTTAACAAATTACTTTATTTAACATCTAAATAATTATTATATTTTATTTTATATTAATTTATAAATCAAATAAATTTATATATATTTAATAACTATATTTTTGATAAAGATAATCATAGATATATATACAGGTGATATATATCGAAAGGTTTTATTCAATATATTTGTTATATTATGGTGTGTTATAAATTTATTTTGATAATTCATTTATTAATTTAAATTTGGATATTTTTCAATATTAACTTGTATGTATAGTAGTGCAATACATGCGGTTCATGCATATGTAGCGATCATATGGATGCTCCATGCGCATGTTAATATTTACATTTTGTTTGTAAAAGTAGATGGGTCATTACAATCAATTCTACATAAGGCTACCATAAAACCATGAGTCCTCATATAACCCTATCCAAGGCCTTCTAATCCTATCCAAGACAAAAAGAACCCGAGATGAACTCAAAAGAACCACCAATGGTACAACAAAAAACAAACTTACTCAATATGACACAAGGCCTAGGATGCTTATAAGGCATCACATAGTTGTTACATGGCTTTTGACTTGTGACCTTGAACTTACAATGATATTTAAGAATGCTACAATAAATATAGGACCCCTGTTGAAAGAGAGTTAACATGTACAAAATATTTTTTGGGTATAATTTTATGTGATCAAAGATTCTTTAACTGCAGTAACATGATTAGAAAAGGTTGGAAATAGCCTAAAAAAACCTAGCGTAAAAATTTGGGGTGATTGGGGAATTCAAATTTCAAAGCACAAGTTTAAACATTGTGGGTAATTTGGAGCCTGTTTTGTTTCAAAGAAATGATAAATGCAAACAATATGAGGAAGAGATGAAGCAATTGCAGGTTCAAAATACCAACTGACCAGAAGATACTAGAAACAGTGATGAAAAGAATATCGAATAATGTCCCATGGTAACAGATTGCAGTTAATGGGAAACACAATAATATGTAATATAACAAGGGCGTGTGTTAAGGCATCTTCAATCTAAATCTTAAATCAAAGTCAAGTATACAGGTGTATAGTACAGCTGTCAATCAACATGCAGTCTGCTCATCCTCCTCAACCATTATGTATCTGCTAAGACCTAAGACCTATTGAAGATTTCAGGGTTGGGAAAAGCTCCTGCTTATTCATGGGCAGCAAAGATGGTAAAGTTTCTAGTCAGCCAAAATTTTGAATAGTAAAGTGAATAGTGAAAGCTTTTAGGGACTAGGATGAAGTAACCAAGACACTCTGATTTTGTTACAACTATGAAAGCTAAGAAGATATGAGTTTTGACTTTTGGTTCCAGTGCATCTTCTTCAGATTCTCTTATCCATCTATATCTGCAGATGGTGTTATTTTGAACTTTTATTAATGGATTTTTTGAAAAAAAAGGCAATATTGAAGTGTGTTTCAGATATCAAACATATGGTAGATAGATATGGACTAAAAAAGGTGATTATTTTGAGTGTATGAATTTGTTCAGGCAGAAGTTCTATTCATGCAATGTAACTTTTTTATTTTGTAATATACTAATATAGAGCAATATCCAACCCAAAATTTAATATTTCTGAAGGACAGTCAAAGCTTTACAATGTACATTCTCTCAAAATCATCCCAGCCTATTTTTGAAGTAGATATAAATTGAAGTTTAATCTGATGTGTAAATTAGTGGGCAACATCGTTTCCACAAGGAAGTTCTTGAGCTGATATCTTCAAGAAAATTGAAATTGAAGGTGCAACAGGAATATGTGCTCCTTGAACCTCAAACTTAAAAGGCAAGCAAAGATGAATATGTGCTGCTTTGAACTACAAATACGCTGAACAGGCTAAGCAATGGACTGCATGCACTTATATTGCATTTTTAAACCACTGTATATGCTCACTTTACATCTTCCCAATTTGGTCATGTATATGTACCATTACCAGCAAAGAAATTTGCTTCTTAAGTAAAGAGAGCAACTGCAGAAAGACTAATTAAGAATTTCTGTGTCGGTGCAATATTCTTTTGTTGTCACAAAAGTAAAAATTCATCAAATCAAAATGTTTATCATGCCCTTTTCGCAAGTCTACAATATCTTGGCTGCTTACGTGTCACCCACTATATTATGATGCTTCTCTCTGCATTTTGTTTTAGAGAACATCATGCTCAGAATTGCTAACTCTATTTTTAACTGTTATTTTGATATGTAGGATAGTTTATTGTAGGGCATTTTCTAGAACTGTGTTCATGAGTAATTTTCCTAAACACAAATTGGTGAAAATGCTTGACTGGTTCTCATCCGTTTATTCAAGTCTTCCTCCATTATTGAGGAGAAAATAAGAAACATTACTAAAGAACTTCTAGTCCACATAGTAACTTGTTTTTAAAATTTGTCCTATGTTCTAGACCGGGGCCATAAATCCATTAGTAATCAGTTAGTAATGTTCAAAAGATCAAACAGAAGTGGTAGAAAAGCTTACCTAGTGCTTAAATGAAACTGGAGTGCCTTCTTTAGAAGTGAATATATTCATCTAGTTCCAAAGTTATTTTAAATTCTTTTAACTTATTTTTCTAGTTTGCAGGTTCATCTAAGCCGCAAAATTTGTGGCTTGCTCCCGACCCAAGCAAGAGATGGGGCGAGATATATTTTTTAGCTTATACATCATTCTGGCTACCATTGTGCCTTGGCATAGTTGTTCCATATCGCTTGTATGAGGTTCGTTACAATTCCTATTAGCATTTTTTAATGGTTTGTATTGCCTTCTGTGAAGCTATTTTTTTGTTGATGCTGTACTTTATTTTCCCTTGTCATTGGTTAAGCATTATTCCATTATTATTGCAGAAGTAAATAACAAATTTTGTCTGTAGCAATTAACCAGACAACAAAGACAAATTACAGTCTTCTTTTTGATATTGCAGTACTGATATTTTCTAACTCTGCAGTTAGGCCTTCTAATTTCCATAATATTAAAAGTATCTGTTACCAGAACATGGTCCCCACTGACGTTTGTGGTATGAAAATCTGCAAGAATCTTCTGAAAATGCTAGTAGGGACATTTGATGTAGTGCATTCTTTTGTAGAAAAAGCTTGAAACATCTCCTAACATTAGTTGTCCATTTCTGGCATTTAAAAAGAATATTTTCAAGTAAAGAATTTTTCTCCAACACCAGGGTCTTACAGTCCTCCCTACTTGTTCTTTCCATCCAATAAAATATCACAAAAATAGTTAACTCAATAAAAAGCAACATGACGAAAAAAGCCTTGGATTCAAATTTACTAGAAACAAATTATGCAATATTGCAACAAATATAATTTTATGTTTGGTGCATAGTGTCTTTATGACTGCGCTCCCTTTTGTGTCTATTATTAAGGTTTTATGAATATTGGTTCCCAAATGTTGTTTTTGGACTTGTCATTCTTGTGGTGTGGTATTTATGGTTGCTTGGATTATTGAATGGTAGAGTCAATGTCAATGGTGGCTAGCCAGTTCAGTGAAAGTGGGGTCCTGTTAATGCCCCCACCAGGTTTCAACTTTTTCAATGACTTGCTCATGTGTTTGTGCTCATGTTAGTTGTACACCAATACCTGCAATAGTGGTTGGGGCTAGGTGCAAGTCTTGGGCATGAGGTGTAATATTCTCAATTTTGTGAGTTTGGGAATTTTGCCAACTCTTAGTAATATTAATTAAAAAGGGCAAATATTATTTTGGAGAAAGATGACAAGTATTATTTTATTGGAGATTGGCGGCAAATTATTAATTTATTAAAATGAAGGAAAAAGTCACTTAATGGAAAATGGCCTATACCAATAAAATAATAATTAAAAGGTGTAATGTTCCTTTTTTCTTGTATTTCTTACGGCATGGATAGGATGGACTTTCAAAGTTGGGGGTAGACATGTCACAAGTGTAGGTTGGCATCCTCGGCGGACCCAAGGGTTTTTGGAGGGGTTTTGAGGAGTTTTTTTGAAGTCCGATGGCATTCACTTGGTATATTTCATCATCTGTTTGTTCCATTGTATTCCGACAACTTAAAAAAAACAATGTTCTTAGTGGGCATGACTCAATTAATTGCACTTAAGGTGGCATTTAACACCTTAGTGTAATCGTTGGTTGGAACCGGAACGAGAAGATCTACGGGACGAGATGGTTAAAAGTGATTTCCAGTGACTTGAGGAGGCATGGTAGCCAATTTACTGTTTTCCCACATTAAAAATAATATTTTAATTAAAATAAAAGAGGGAAAAGTGCTCCATGATTAAAATAATAATAAAATAGGAGGTTCTAGAGGGGTCCATCCTATTTATAAAAGAGGAGGAGACCATTATGGGACATCTTGGATTTGATATTTCTTCTTTTATGAAAGGTTGGGAACCTGGTTCTCTACTTCCTTAGTAGCTCTAGGACGGAAACCTTGGATGATTTAGTGAGATTGGACGAGTACCCATTTCCCCTTGGTGAGTTCATCTAGAATTCACAAGAAACCTTAGCAGTGGTAGTTCCGTTCAATTTTGGTGGAAGGCCTATGCAACATTGGAGTAGATCCTTGAGTCTAGTTCTATCTCAGCAATATCAACTATTATGTTATTTCAGCATGTAAAACCCCAGTTTATATATTATAATAAACGCTGAGATTATTTCTTCTCATTGTATGATTAAATTGTATACATGGAAATCTTTTATAAATTGAGTGGTAATTTTGGTTGAATTAGTTTTCTGCAAAATCTGAAAAATATCATGTTTGGGATATTACAGTGGTAATAGAACTAGTTTTCCTGCATCCTGTCGATTTGTCAAATTTGCCATGCTAGATTTATTGTAGGTGTTGGAGCTAAAAAATTGATGAAGAAGAAACCCTCGATTTCAAGTAGAATTCCTGAATCAAGGGTTTATTGCAAAATGATTGATTCTATTTCTTTATCCCTTGGCCAAGTCTAGTTCGTGGGAACTGAAATTTTATTGCAAGAAGATTTTGAGCCAATTTTTCCTCAAAACCCAGAGTACCACGGGATCAAATTATTCTAATTATTGCTAGGTTTATCAAATTTCTTGTGAAGACAGAGTGTTTTTACTGGAGTCGAGTGTATATTTTCAAAAGGCGGAATTTTAAATAATTAGTGGGGGTCGAGCACTTCAATTCTTGACAACTGGTGACAACTTCCTATCAAGCTGGTGACAACTTCTAAGCCATGTATTGCCATATGTCGGGAGAATGACTGCGCTGCACCATTGTGCTGCCTGTCCCAGGTTCGAATCATTGTAAAAAGTGTGAAGATTGAAACTAAAATTTCACAGCCGCCAAGTCAAATAGTGGGCAGCCCTAATTATTCAGCAGCTGAGCCAAATTCGTAGGTGAGAGGGTTAGGCCGAGTTTCTAGTTGGCCAAACAGAGGCAAGACAAATTGTATGCCACCACCGAAAAGTAAATAAATAAATAAATAAAAATAAAAATAAAACCACATGCAATTTGGAGTCGAGACATCTGCATGGGTTCTCAGCCGCCGAGGGATGGCTAAAGTGCTAACTTTCGTGAGATTGACTTGGTGGGGTCGACAAATTTCAACTCACCTTGTCTATGTTCGTGATTGTGCGATGTGGGAATGAGATGAGATTTGCACGTAAGTTGATCAAATGAATTGTAGTTCGAATAGGGAAAATGAGGAAAACATTTAGTTATATATTGACCAAGAAAAACATATAACTGATTGGAAAACTGAATTCACACACAAATAAACACACAGGATTTATGTGGTAAAACCTTGACAGGGTGTCAAGGAAATATCCACGGGGCAAGGGATTGGAATCTCTATTAATTCAACAATGATTCTCCACGATTACATTTCTCGGGCATTCACTAGTTTTATACCGCCTCCTCTGTTACATAACTGCTATTTCGGTATAGAACTAACTTAGTTACACTTTTACCCAATTTTACATAATTCGTTCTCAAACTTCCAACAAACTCCACCTTGACAACAATTTTCCTAATCCCTTGCCCATGCCCATTCATCATCTTTTCTACAAGCCAAGAGAAGTTAAACACCATCGCAGCTTCTCTACTGTAACTGGCTTTGTGAAAATGTCTGCACAATTCTCTCGCGTATGGACCTTTTGAAGAGCTACTTTTCTGCCATCGATCACATGTCTCAGAAAATGATACCTTACATCAATGTGCTTGGTTCTGCTGTGATAAGCAGGATTGTAGCCAAGTGAATAGCACTTTGACTGTCACAAAGTACATTCACTTTCTCCTGCGTCCTTCCAATCTCATCGAGCAAACCCTTTAACCAGATTGCTTCTTTACTGGCATCTGAAGCAGCTATATATTCAGCTTTGGTAGTGGACAACGAAACTGTTTCTTGAAGCTTTGACATCCAACTAATTGCTCCACCTGCAAGAGTAAAGACATAACCTGTAGTAGATCTTCTTTTGTCCAAATCACCTGCATAGTCAGCATCTACATATCCGCAGACTAATCCTTCACTACCATTAAAGACGATGCAATGGTCACTTGTGCCTCTTAGATATCGAAGCACCCATTTCACTGCTTGCCAATGTTCTTTACCTGGATTTGCCATGAACCTGGTAACAACTCCAACTGCATGTGAAATGTTAGGTCTTGTAGATACCATCGCATACATTAAGTTTCCTACAACATTTGCATATGGTACATGAGACATATACTGCTTTTCTTCATCAGTTCTAGGACTCAAAACCGAAGAAAGCTTAAAATGGGAGGCTAGTGGAACATTAACAGGTTTCACATTGTTCATAGAGAACTTTTCAAGTACTTTCTCCACATACTTCTGCTGTGATAACCAACGCTTACCATTTTTCCTGTCTCTATGTATCTTCATGCCCAAGATATGTTTTGCTACTCCAAGATCCTTCATATCAAACGTCCTAGAGAGTTGAGCCTTTAACCTGTTGATCTCTTCCATGCTTTTGCTTGCAATAAGCATATCGTTAACATACAAAGCTAAGATAATGAATATGCCATTGAAACTTTTGAAGTATACACAATGATCATACTCACTTCTTATAAAGTTCTGGCTCACCATGAAGGAATCAAACTTCTTGTACCATTGTCTAGGAGACTGCCTTAGGCCATACAATGATTTCCTGAGCTTGAAAACTAATCTTCTGCTACGACCTTGTACAAAACCTTCTGGTTGTTCCATATATATCTCTTCATTCAAATCACCATATAGAAAAGTTGTTTTAACATCTAACTGTTCTAACTCAAGATTAAGTAACACAGTTAGTGCCAACACAGTACGAATAGAAACAAGTTTTACAACTGGAGAAAAAATCTCATAAAAGTCTATACCTTCAACCTGAGAATACCCTTTTTCTACCAGTCTCGCCTTATACCTTTTGATACTTCCATCAACTTTCCGTTTCAGTTTGAAGACCCACTTGCATCCAACAACACTTCTCCCTTCAGGAAGCTCTACAAGATCTTAGGTATTGTTCTTGGCTAAGGAATCCATTTCTTCTGCCATAACCGTTTTCCATTTTTCGCTATCTGTATCATCTACTGCTTCCTGATAACAAGAAGGTTCCCCATCTTCAGTAATCAAAGAAAAAGATGAAGCAGAATCTTCATACCTTTTGGGAGTTTTTCTTTCCCTTGTAGACCTTCTTTGAGTGACTGGTTGCTGAACTGGTTCAGAAACTTGAACTGGTTCAGAAGCTTCAACAGCTTCCTTTGTGTCTTCAACACCTTTTTCTCCAGAAGTCTCTCCTTCCTTTTGGCTGTCACCGAAAGGTCTAGCCTCCAACTGAACTCGTTGATTTGGCGATACCTGTTCCTGTTCAATTCTTTCAACATTTGATTTTAAAAAAGAAGATTCATCAAATGTTACATCTCGACTAATGACTATCTTCCGCAATGTAGGATCCCACAACCTGTATCCTTTCACTGCATAGTCATACCCAACAAAGACATAACACTTTGATTTTGGATCTAATTTTGAACGCTGATTTTTAGGAATAAGAGAATAAGCATCACAACCAAATATCCTCAAATGTGAATAATCACAAGACTGACCTGTCCAAACTTCGTCAGGAATTTTACAATTAATTGCTACTGAAGGTGATCTATTAACTAAATAACAAGTAGTAGATACTGCTTCTGCCCACAACTCCTTTTGCAAGTTAGCATTGCTGATCATGCTTCTGGCTCTTTCCATAAGAGTCTGATTCATACGCTCAACAACACCATTTTGCTGAGGAGTATAAACGGCAGTTTTGTGTCTAATAATTCCCTCATCCTTACAATATTGTTCAAATTCAATTGAAGTGAACTCACCACCATTGTCAGTTCTTAAACATTTAATAGATTTGCCTGTTCTTTTCTCTACCATTGCTTTAAATTGTTTAAAGACATTGAATACATCAGCTTTCTTTTTTAGCATAAAGACCCAAACTTTACGGGAGAAATCATCAATAAGCGTTAAAAAATATAGAGCATTTCCATATGACACAACAGCGGATGGTCCCCACAGATCAGAATGAATATAGTCTAAAATATCTTTACTATTATGATTTCCAACTTTAAATCTCTGTTTACACTGTTTTCCATATACACAATGTTTACAGAAATCTAACTTCAAGGATTTCAGATCGGGAAGAGATTTACGTTTCATCAGTATCTGAAGACCTTTCTTGCTCACATGACCTAATCGGTGATGCCATAGACGAGTACCTGCTTCTTTCTTTTCTGATGCAACCGCTGCTTCACTGACCTGAGTACTTCCTTTTAACCTGTAAATATTTCCGACCTTTTCTGCTTTCATAACCACTAGGGATCCTTTAGAGACTTTCAAGACGCCATCCTGACCTGTAAACTTATAACCATCTGAATCCAACGCTCCCAAAGAAATCAAATTTTTCTTCGTCTAACACTAGTTAATGTTCTAACTGTGTTATCATACATCTTAATCCTGATATTCCCCATCCCAACAGTCTGACATGACACATTATTACCCATAAACACAGAACTACCGTTTACATTTTCATACGAAGTAAACCAATTTCTATGTGGGCACATGTGATGAGAAGCACCAAAGTCTAACAGCCAGCTATCTAAACCCTGAGAGACATTACATTCAGGCGAAGTTTCATCTATCATACATAATTCTTCAGCAGATAAAATTTCGTCTATCATACCTGAATCGACCTGATTCACTTCCTTCTTCAGGTTATCGGATTCCTTTCGTTTCCAACAGTATTTCTTCAGGTGTCCAATTTTATTGCAGTGCCAACATTTTGCCTTACACTTCTTTCCCTTTGATTTCGATCTGGAAGACCCCCTTGGTTTTTCTCCTCTCTCCTTTCAGCGTCCTCTAGCTACCATGGCTTCTGATGCAGCTGTTTCAATACTGGATTTCCTTCGTACTTCTTCAGACAGGAGAGCTCCCACGACTGATTCAAACTTCAAAGAATCAGCAATGCTCAAGCTGATTGAAGTTACGAAGTGATCCCATGATTCAGGCAGAGAACACAGCAAGGTTATGGCTTTATCTTCTTCCTGAATTTTAACTTCCATATCTGTTAATTGACATATAAGTGTATTAAAAACATTCAAATGTTCTGCAACTTTTGAACCTTCTTTCATTCAAAGATTGTACAACTATCTTTTCAGATAAATTTTGTTGGTTAATGACTTTGTCATATAGAGTTTTTCCAGTTTTTCCCACAATCCTGAAGTTGTAGTCTCTTCAACAATATTGAAGAGAACTTCATCCACCAGGCATAACCGGATGGTACTGAGAGCTCAGGCATCTAAGTCCTCCCAGTCTGAAGTAGTCATGGTTGCAGGTTTCTTAGTTGCCCCATCCAATGCCTTGTGCAACCCTTGTTGCACAAGCAAATCCCTAACCTTCAGTTTCCATAGAGCAAAATTGCTCTTTTCCGTGAATTTCTCCACCTCGAATTTTGCATTCGACATCTTGGCCATTTTACTAGGCTTTCAATCTTCAGTCTTTCAACTAGGGTTTATAATTTTTTTTTTCAAAAACTAATCTTCCAGCAAAAAAAAAAAATTATTTGCAAACCCTTTCTTTCTTGCAAACCCCTTTATTTATTTATTTTTTTTGAAAAACAAACAAAGAAACTCTTTCTTTTATTTCAAACCCTTCGTTTTTGTGAAAAACAAACAAAGATTTTATTTTCTTGAAGTTCTTTCCTCCAATATTTGTATAAAATCCACCTCTTAAAAAAATTTGATTTGATTTCAATCTGTTGTTTTTGTTTCAAAAAATTGCTGCTGAAAATAAAAAAGTTCTGGAAACTTTGATCAATACCCAGATTCAACAACAACTTGATTTAGCCTTCCCTAACAAACACGCTGCAGAACCTTGCGCCTCTCCACTCAGGTTCCTCTCCAGGTGACTCGGCCTACCTTCAATGGCTTTGGCATGCAAGAACTCTTGGACAACTCTCCTTCATGCAGACCGTTCAACGTATATCAGTGAATTGCACGCAGAACGCTTGGATAGCAGCGTTTGCATTCACCCTTCACACACGCAGATAACCCTTCACAACTGCGGCAGGGGTTTATACCACGCAGGAGTTTTTTTCCAGTGGTGCTCTGGCAGCACACACCAACACAGCATTTCAGTGGTGCTCTGGCAACACGCACCAGCACGGACAGTGCACAATGCCTCTCCACGCAGTTCACGCTTGCACTCATGCCCTTCACACAGTAACTTCACACGCAGGTCTGGCAATTTTGATTCTATGGCGCTTCCATGCAGGCAGCACGTAGGGCAGACTCCTCTTCGTCCTCACGCAATGTCCTTTCACGATTTTCCACGCAGATTGCCCCCTTTATCTTTATACGCAAGCTTTGTCCTTCACACAGAGCCTCCTCAATGCAGACGCTGGCTCTTCAACAACCTCTCCTCACAGAAAAACCTTCACGTAACACCAAACACACGCTTTGATACCATTTGTAGTTTGAATAGGGAAAATGAGGAAAGAAATGAGGAAAACATTTAATTATACATTGACCAAGAAAAACCTATAACTGACTGGAAAACTGAATTCACACACAAATAAACACACAGGATTTACGTGGTAAAACCTTGACAGGGTGTCAAGGAAACATCCACGGGGCAAGGGATTGGAATCTCTATTAATTCAACAATGGTTCTCCACGATTACATTTCTCGAGCATTCACTAGTTTTATACGAGCTTTCTCCGTTACATAACTGCTATTTCGGTATAGAACTAACTAGTTACATTTTTACCCAATTTTACATAATTCGTTGTCAAACTTCCAACATGAATAACATGCTCGTGGATTCTGCCGATGAACATGTTGGTGTGGTAGGCATTAACTTGCACATCAAACAAAAATGCTCACATGCATACCTGTAACGTGGCTGCAGGAATCGAGTTTTAATGCTCTAGAGATAGAGTAAGGACCGATACCATTGCTAACACATGTTAATTGATCGCACGACAGGCCGAGCCCTTGCAGTGCGATAGGATTGTCGCATGACTAGAGGAGACCCGTGGGTTTGAAAATGGGGCAGAAGGGATCACTTTAACTCTAGCCGACGCTACCAACTATGCACAAATTCGTGGGGATTCAAGGTCGAGATTGACTTTCTCCTTATTATCACTGAAAGTGCGAACGTGGGTTAGTTGTGCAGCAGGAGGCCCCAAGAGTCACGATTTGATAAAATCATCAAGCGATTGTAAGAATTATTTTCATATTGCTGCCACTAGTACTATTGTTAGTGTTACAGGAGGTACTGCCATTGTCATATGCTATAGGCTTGTTACAAGGGGTCATATTGCTATGCATGGCGATTCCTGTGAGAATTTAATTTTCAGATTACCATAATTGTAGAGCCTAATTTCTCTTATCAGTAGACCGAATCTCATCTTGATCTGGAGAAACCTTGGCTTAATTAACTCAGTTCAATTCATGGCATTGATTGGAAGGCTTCTTGAGTAGATTTAAGTGTTGATACATTGCTTGAAGACTGAACTTGAGGTTGTATTCCTAGACCGAATTGAACAGAGAATCAAGGCTGAATATGTTCACTTATAATGGATGTATTCATTGCTAGTGCAATAGATGTTGTGCAAACCTGGAGGGAAGCAATTAGCAGACTGTTGCTTATAGATGTTCTATGGTGTCAACATATTTTGTACTGTAGGTAGGGTTTGGACAAGTGCATCAATATATGCCTGTAGCAAACTATCTATTTGGAAGGAAGATTCTAATCAAATTCTCCTCAAGTAGCGCTTATTCCAGGTTCTTTATTTTGCTAGCTGTGATATATTTATACTTGTTAATATCGTCATCAATATCAGCAGTTTATGTTAATAGTATATGCCTTAAACATTAAATCCAAACTTCACCTACAGAAGTGTGGAATGCCAAGTATTTGACAAAATTCTCAGTGACTGAAATACATTCAAACTCAGAAAAATAGTGACCTCATTATCACAAATGTTTTTTGGCCAAACCATGGAGCAATTCACAAAACTCTTGACAAGATTGAAGAAATTGAACCATACAGTAGACCAAAAACCAAATAGAACAACAAACCTTTTTCAAGAGGGGTCTATGCCATCCTTCAGAAGGAAGAACCAAGTGATTTGCAGAAGAAGTCAGAGATTGGACACAAAATCCTTGCACTTGGAATAGATTTGAAACACATGAAGGTCACATGGAAAGTCCTTTTCAAATTGGGTGAATTAGATGTACTCATTTCTGAAGTGAACCAGTTAGAAGGGAAAAAACTAATTTGGGCGCTAAAACCAACTATATGCTTGCTCTCATACAACACAAGTTCTTGGAGGAACCTTATGAAGGGGTTACACTTCTAGTTGCATCTTGTCTTAGTAACATCATGAGACTAACCTTCCCTATAGCTCCTTACAATGATGATGTTATGAGGAGAGTTTTCAGACTGATAGTAGAGACTTTCCAGGACTTAGACAACAATGCAGGCTCTACCTTTAGTAAGAAGCTTGAGATTTTAGAAATCATGTCCATGGTTAGAACATATGAAATCATGTTTGATCTAGGGTGTGATGACTTAATCCATCAGATGTTCCGATGCTTCTTTAGCATTAAGAAACATCATCCTGACACAGTCAAAACAAACATGCTGTCCATTCTGTCTTCAGTTATGGGAGACCATGATGCCATTTGCAAGAAGATGCAATCTGAGTTGTTGGCCATTTGGAGGAAGGAACAGTGAATTTCACCTGCTGCTTATGAACTAGTCAAAAGGTTGGTTGAGTAGAACATTGTGTTGTCCAGAAGACATATTACCAGGGAGGAGTTGCTCAGGATTGGTGGACCAGGTAACAAGAATGAGTTAAGGAGGACGGGTCATTGCTTCATCTACAAAGAACCTTGGGGACTTGACCACTCATGCTTCTGGGAGATGAGGACGATGTTTGTTGAAGACATTTTTGCTGGGATTTGCAACCATCTAGACCAGGGCATCAACTGTACGAATTTATGGGCAGAGGGATTGAGCAGAGGCTTGCAACAACAATTTTGTGGGGCTTGGGAGAGCAGATAATCTTGGCCAAGAGCCATCCGGGGAGCAAGGAGTTGGATAGCACATGTAAAACCAACATTTCGGAAGTGTTTACAGAGGGATTTGCAGGTTGTTTCCTGCAAGTCGAATTTGGCAGTAGGAGCTGGGGAGATGCTCCAAGGAGACTGAAAATCCAAAGTCAAAACCAGCAAAATTCACATTCCTACTTAGGAACATTACAATAGTATCAGAGCCTAGTTCTTGTCTCAGTTGTGGGGTTTGTTTCCTATGAGAGGAGGGGACCAATAGAACATCACCTACCGTAGGTAGAGGTACAGGAGCAGAGAAAGGGAGTTAGAAATTACGCCAGATACGGAGGAAAGAGGGAAAGAGGTGGTCGGAGAGGAGGAAATGACATAGCCCAAGAGCAAGGAGGAGATGGCTTTCGACAGCCTGCTGAGGACCTTGAGTGACTTGGCCAATGGGCAAAAAGACATGCTAGAGGAGATCAAGTCACAGAACAAAGACATGGCCATGCCTAGAGGGTTTCTATGTGGAGAAACTTCTGGGCCTCTCAGCCTTTCGATCACCCCTCACCAGTTGCTCAGGGCCCTTCAGTTAGTGTGTCGACTCGGGCTACACTACTTTCTTTCGTGCCAGTGGCAAAAATCGAGCCAGCAAGGGAGGAAGACATTCCTTAGATGGGGGATTACCTCAGAGAGTGGCAGACTATGGACGAAAACTTCAAAGAAGCCCTCTCCTTCAGAGATTACTGCAAGCTCAAGCAGAGTGAGAAGAACAAGGGGTACAGAGGACAAGGGACCCAAAACTATGAGCTGCAGAGAACTATAGGGAGAATGTATTGTTGGAATTTCTAAGTCTAATTGTTAAAAACCCTTCATGTACTTTACTGATTTATTCCTACCTACTTGTTCTGTTAATTAACAAGTTATTTACCATGTAAATACTGGAAATAACTACAAGTACATGCTCAACACATTACAGATCATCAACTGAAGGAAAACCGGTGCAGCTATCTGAGGGTTTTATTATTATGCAGTTTCTGAATACAATCTGGATGCCAAACTGGCTCACCCAACAGAGAATAATCTCGGCAGTAGTACCTCTCTACTCGGAAGCAGATATTTTGGCTGAAATCCCGAATGAACACTCCAACAGCTCCTAGCTCCAATCTGCCCCACAAAAACCCCAGCGTTTGCCTCTAGCGACTACGTCAGCCCTTCCTGGCCCTGCGTTAGGCCAGCGTCATCCCAATAACCCCTGCGTCAACCTCTGGAGGCACTGCATCAACCTCTAGAGCCTCTGCGTCACCCACACTGGCTCTCTGAGACAATGTGCAACTCCTAGCTGGCTCTGCGTGGGCCCTAGCTGGCTCTGTGTGGCCTCTAGCTGGCTCTGTGTCCCTCTCTCCCGGCTTCTGCGCTGATTCTCCCGGTACCCTCTCCGCCTCTCTGCTTTTGTATTCACTTCCCCTCATTGCTGATCACTGATTCTATATCTCTTAGCAAAACCCCGCTCTAGAGAATAGAATGACTGATCACTCTGTTGTGTCCTCCAAGTGACCCTCAAGCCTCCTTATATACTTTTCTCGTTGACAAATCAACGGTCGAGATTAAGTCCCTAATCAATGGCTAAGATTAACTCTGGCTTGATCCATGACTTTTGGACCCTTCTAACATAGTTTTATATTAATACACATTAATATTTTATTTTCCCTAAGTTTAGAGTTCGGGATTCCATTAAAAATATTAATTATTTTAATATCTCCCAAACTGCTTATAATCTGCCCAAACCATTTCTGGGTATTGGAGATCTCATGTACTTTAGCCTCTCCACCAATTTTCGTGGCTAGAGCACATCCGATGCTACCCCAAATCAACACTCCCTCTTAGCAAGGATTGTGCTCTAGTAATACTCCTCACTGAGCATCACCCTGATCATCCGACATTGGTCCCTATGCTAATGCTAGGCCTGCTTCCCAACATCCTCTGCACTGTTGCATCATGTACTGCTACCCATGGCCCTGCCACTGCCACTGTTGCATCTGTACAACAACTCCCTCTACATCCGTGTTGCAGCCCATGGCCTTGCCACTGCCATTGCTGCATCTACACTGCAACCCCTCTCATCATGCTGCATTGTGCTGCCCATAGCACTGCCACTGCTAACTGCTGCACTGCAACTCAGTTACTGAGAAGTAAGTAACTAATCTCCGAACTCTGACATCTTCGTTAGGCTAGAAACACTCCCGATGCTGAATCTCCCTCTGTCACTGACAAGTTCTCCCTCTCTGACCTTTGTGCTGCCACAACTATTCCATGCATCTCGCACCGTTGCACACCTCTCTGTGCCATCTTGCACTGGTGCAGCACTCCTGTGCTTCTCACACTATTGCCACACGTTGTCTTGGGAATCCTGCACTATAGCTCCCTCTGTCGCTCCATCCGCATCCGTCTCTACTGACATCTGCCAGTACCGCTACTCCTCTTCGGGGGTCCCGTAGCAAGGTCTAATCCAAGACACTGGGTACCTCAAGGATCTTGCCCCTCATCGCCTGTAGTCCATCTGACTACAGCTCAATGTCTCTCCACTTTCGCTCAAGTGGTGTCTGTGCACTCATGGCACAATCATCGTCTGCCTCCACTTCCTTCTCTGCCCTTGCTAGCGCAAGCCTGGTCTCAGAGGCCTCTCCCTTGCTCTTCTTCCTTGGATACTGGGTCGCATAATGACCCAGTTCCCCACAGTGGAACCATTTGACCTTGGAGATGTTCTTCTTCTTCCATTTCTCCTGCTTTCCCTCAGATGTTAGGGCAACATCCACCTCCTCCTCCTTCTTGATTCTGATCCTCTTGCCATTGCTTCCCGCCTTGCTCAGCCTTCTGATCTCTTCTTGGCGAAGAGCCGCCCACATTTCCTCCCAATCTGGAAGGGTCGCCTTGCCCAGTACGCTCTGGACAAACACCTCCCAGTCTTCAGAGACTGCATTCAGGGCTGTTCTCACCATCAATTCTTGATCTAGCATGGCCCCTATGGAAGTCAGCTGATCCTGGATTTCCTTCAATCGTCTGAGGAAGGTGTCGATCTTTTCTCCCTTCTGCATCTGGTATGACTGCAACTGGTTTTCTAGTAACATCCTTCTCTGCATAGAAGTATGCTGGTACAATTTCTTTAGGGCCTCCCACATCTCATTTGTCACGTCCTTTTCAGCAATATGTGGTACTACTTGGTCTTTGACCCCATCAAGGATGATGCTCTTGGCCCTCGCCATTGCCTCCCCATACTTGTCGTTATCAGCTGGGTCGACTAGGATCGCTATTGTTCTCAAGGCGAAGTGCTTGACACAATTCCTGTCTAGAACGGATAAGATTCTAGCCTTCCAGACTACAAAGTTTGAGGCTCCGTCCAACTTGTCCTAGTCCCTTACCCCGTTCACTGCCATCTTGTTGCTCCTCTACTTCCCTCCTAGAAGTTCTTGGTATGACTCCCTTTGAGCCTCGATTTCCCTCCTGGAAACCCTTCTGCCAATGTCGAGATGCCCCCACTCCGATCGTTAATGCAACTGCACCACTGATCCAAATTTTTCGGCTAGAAATCCTCGGTAGCAACTTCGTCCTCCTTGGCCTTGTGTTGTTAGGTACTGTTTTGACTACAGTACACCACCAACTCCACTCTGCAACTTATCCACAGCGCCCTAAACCCCAGCAAACTGAAAGTTAGAGCTCCTATGCTCTGTGCAATCAAGTACTAGCTGAAATTCTCCCCTAGCCAATTGTGTCAACCCTCTTGGTCTTTGCGTGGCTCTGCGTGAGATTTTTCTGCCTTCCTCAGTCTCTACGTTGGCCTCTTTCTGGCTCAATCTTGATGACACAGGCACTACGTCAACCCTTCTTTGCTACTACTCTACTAGGAACAGCTTTTATCACTCGGGACAGCTATTTTCTGCTGTTGTTGCTCTGCTCGGCTGATGTCCTCAGTTCTCCTGTGATTTGCAACCACGCTTTGATACCATGTTGGAATTTCTAAGTCTAACTATTAGAAACCCTTCATGTATTTTACTGATTTGTTCCTACCTACTTTTTATGTTAATTAACAAGTTATTTACCTTGTAAATACTGGAAATAAATACAAGTACATGCTCAACACATTACAAATCATCAATTGAAGGAAACAAAACAAGCACACAAGTGACATCGTTGTTTTTGGACCAATGTCCCCGAAAAAACCCAATGCGGGAAAACCGGTGCAACTATCTGAGGGTTTACTATTATGCAGTTTTTGAATACAATCTGGGTGCCAAAATCAACTCACCCAATAGAGAATAATCTCAGCAGTAGTACCTCTCTACTCGAAAGCAGATATTATGGCTAAAACCCTGGATGAACACTCTGACAGTGCCCAACTCCAATCTGCCCCATGAAAACCCTAGCATCTGCCTCTAGGGACTGTGTCAACCCTTTCTAGCCATGCGTTAGCCCAATAACCCCTACGTCAACCTCTGGAGGCATTGCGTCAGCCTCTAGAGCCTCTGTGCCACCCACGCTGGCTCTCTGAGGCACTGCGCAGCTCCTAACTGCCTCTCTGTGGGCCCTAGCTAGCTCTGCGTGGCCTCTAGCTGGCTCTGCGTCCCTCTCTCTCGGCTTCTGCACTGATTCTCCGGGTACCCTCTCTGCCTCTCTGCTTCCGTATTCACTGCCCCTCGCTGCTGATCACTGATTCTATCTCTCTTAGCAAAACCTCACTCTAGAGAATAGAATGACTGATCACTCTGGTGTGTCCTCCAAGTGACCCTCGAGCCTCTTTATATACTTTTCTCGTTGACAAATCAACGACTAAGATTAAGTCCCTAATCAGTAGCTAAGATTAACTCTGGCTTATGCATGCCTTTTGGACCCTTCTAACACAATTTTATATTAATACACATTAATATTTTATTTTGTATTCACTGCCCCTCGCTGCTGATCACTGATTCTATCTCTCTTAGCAAAACCTCACTCTAGAGAATATAATGACTGATCACTCTGGTGTGTCCTCCAAGTGACCCTCGAGCCTCTTTATATACTTTTCTCGTTGACAAATCAATGACTGAGATTAAGTCCCTAATCAGTAGCTAAGATTAACTCTGGCTTATGCATGCCTTTTGGACCCTTCTAACACAGTTTTATATTAATACACATTAATATTTTATTTTCCCTAAGTTTAGACTTAGGGATTCCATTAAAAATATTAATTATTTTAATATCTCCCAAACTGCTTAGAATCTTCCCAAACCATTTATGGGTATTAGAGATCTCATGTGCTTTAGTCTTTCCACCAATTTTCGTGGCTAGAGCACATCCGATGCATCCCTAAATCAACATGTATTTCCCTACCTTTGATGGCACTGCCAAGTGCACGGCCAGGGCTTGGATTGAAAAGATGGACACATACTTTCAACTCAACCGGATGACGGAGAAGGAAGCCATTAAGATGGCAGTGTTGCACTTGGAGGGGGAAGCCCATGATTGGTGGTTTCACGGTCTGACCACTTTGGTGCATGCCTAGATAATTTCCTATGAGGACTTCACCTAGAAGGCGATGGAGCAAAATGATCAGAGGGATTCGGAGGCTTCTTTTACTGAGTTGACACAACTGCGCCAAACAGGCAACCCAGAGCAGTACTTCTCAGGTTTTCTGTGTGTGTCAGTGATGGTCCCGAATCTATACGAGGCAAGGAGGGTGTTGTTGATTTGCGGTAGCATTGGATGTGCTCTAGCCATAAAAATTGGTGGAGAGGCTAAAGAACATGAGATATCCAAGACCCAGAAATGGTTTGGGGAAATTCTGCCCGATGAAGTATATATTAAAATAATTAATATTTTTAATGGAGTTCCTAACTCTAAACTTAGGAAAAATAAAATATTAATGGGTCTAAATATAAAACTGGGTTGGAAGGTTCTAAATGACATGGATCAAGCCAAATCTAATCTCAGCCATTGATTAGAGATGTAATCTCGGTCGTTGAAGACTCAACGGAAAAAGTATAAGAGGAGGCTTGAGGGTCAGTGGGAGATACACCAGAGTGATTAGTCATTCGATTTTCTAGAGTGGGGTTTGCTAAGAGAAATCGAATCAGTGCTCAGAGTTGCAGCAAGGGGCAGTGAGTATGAGGCAGAGAGGCATAGATAGTGTCGGAAGACCAACGCAGAGGCAGAGAGGCAGACGTAGAGCCAGAGCGAGCCACATAGAGGCCAGTAGTGATTGCGTAGAGGCCAGAAGGGCTTACGTCATCCATGCAGAGGCTGCAGAAGTGACATAGAGGGCCATAAAGGCCGCGCAGAGCCTGAGAGGGCTTGTTGTCGCATAGATTTTCACGACAATGCTCAGACCGGGGGCTGTCACTCTGATCCCCGATCTCTCTGTTTAAGCCGTCTCCCGAGGCTAAGGGGGGTAGACCTTATGGGATAAAAGATGACCAACTGTGGACCAATTGGGTTGGGAGACACAGCAAGGCAATACCAGTACTCGATTGATTTTAGGAATTAATGTACCAGTGCCTTATGGAGTTAATGACTGAATGATTATTTATCAAATGCTTGCAGAAATATGAGCTCATTAACAATCATTTACCATCAAATAACTCAAACAAAGGTTAACTTTTGCCAAATGCGAGATAATCGATAAATGCTCAATGGCTTAACAATATTCCAGCAATTAAAATACGAAAGATTAAATGCTTTAAATAACCATGTAATTTTAAATGCTAACCAGTTATCACTTTCATATAGATAATCTTCAAATGATCATTTAAGCATGTTTAACCACATAAAAAAATATAAATATTAATCCCACATCAAAATTTTAGCTTCAACAGAAAAGATATATCGCAAACATAACAAATCCTTGAGCCAAGGCTGAATCTGGCAAAATATTCCCAATTTTTTTTTTTTATATTCTCAAATAAAACAAAATTCAGCTAAAGCAAAAATGTAACTTAAATCTAAATAAAAATCTAAACTATAGAACGAAATAAAATAAAAAAAAGTCTAAAGATATATATTTTTTATTTTTATTTTGTATTATTATTATTATTTTTTTATAAAGTAAGACTATTAGCTAAAAAAAATGAAACTCATTTTTTTTTTTTTAATATCTAAAACTATAAAAAAAGAAAATAAATCAAATCTAAATTAAAACCTAAAGCTTAAACTTTTATGTGAAAACAAAAATTTAAAATTTTTCCTTTTGAAACATAACTAAAATGCAATAATCAATCTAAACTAAAATCTAAACTAAATTAAAAAGAAACCTTCTATGCATGCCCTTTATAACCTTTTATTATTTTATTATTTTTTTTTTAATTTTAAATCATAACATAAATCTAAAATGAAAAGCAAAAAATAAAACAACACTAAAAAAAAAATCTAACGTATGGATACAAAAACTAAACTAAACCCATAAGAAACGTAACTTATGCTAATATTACATCACCGTACGCCTGTAATAGAACTAAATGCAGAACCCTGGCCCGTATTCAAAAAAAAATTGAAAACTTGTTTGCCCGTAAGACGCAGTTTTGCTTGACGGCAAGTTGGAAGAGGATAAAATCCACAGGTTGAAGAGGGGACAACGAGGGTTTGCACGCTGTGCGTGGGGGAAGACAATGACTGCACGGAGAGGTGAAGAATGGAGTTGAAGAGTGCAGTTCTGGTAGCAGCAGCAGCGTGCAAATGCGTATGACAGAGAGGGCGATTGCAGAATGCCAGAGAGATGCTACGATTTGCAGGTGAAGGAATGAGGCCATTGGGAAGGGAATTGCGTTTTTTAATATATATACATATTTTGAGTTGTGTTTGCAATTGCAGGTGTAGTCGACGACAGGGGAAAGGAAAGCCACGGGGAGGAGCAGCTGCAGGCGGAGAAAAGGACTGCGTGTAGTGTAAAAAAACGTGAGAGATGCATGGAAGTTGGAATGGCCAACGTAACAAAATAAAAATGAATTCATGCAGAGGAGAGCATGGCCTGTGCAGCCGAGCAATTGAAGACTGTGGAAATGTAAGGGCTGTGAAGAAAAATACAACGTGAAAAAAAAACCTCAAGAGAGAACAGCCAGAAAAATGCAGATTTGGAAGCTTGGACAGCGCACACTTTTTAAAAAAAAATTCGAAATCTTTCTGCGAAAAGGACACCCGAAATAACAACAGACAGATAGCTTGAACAAACCCTCGAATTTTTTTTTAGAAAACTTGAAGATCTTTTGAAGAATATCCCTGCAAAATTTTCAAGATCTGTACCTGCAACCTGCAATGGCAAAACAAAGCACCGAGAAGTTAAATGTGCTAGAAACAAAACTGAAAACCCTAAAACCAGCTAAAAAGTTACAATATTTACAGATTCTCGACTCTTAAGTAGCCAAATTTATCAATAATCCACAGTAATATTTTCAAAATTTTAAATTTAAGGTGAGATACTTCAAAAAACCCTTCTTGCATTCATAAGAAAAATTTAAATGATAAGCCCAGAATTAAAACTGGCTGGGCTCTTTCAGAAAATGCAATCCGGGAGTTGGCTGGTTCAGCCGAGAACTTCCCCTAACGCCCGGTAAACTCAAAATTAAGATTTCCTGCACAACTTAAAATCAACTGTTAACATAGAGAGAGAAAACAATAGTGAAATCCAGATCAAATGGAGATACCTGCCATTATATTTCAGAATCTAAACTATCATTCAAACCCTAAAGATTAGACAAGATACCTGTGCCTAAATCAATCTTCATCAAGCTATTATCAATTGGCTGAAAATAAAGTTATGCAGAAAAATAAATCATCTTACAGCACTTTCAGAAGAGTAACACCAGCAAGATTTTTAACCCCCAAGTCTTTCTTTATTGCACAAAAAAAAATGACTACAAGAGAGCTTTCTTTAGCACCAGACTCTCAGATCCAATTTGATCTCAAATGACCCCTAGCACCCTTTTTAAAGGAAAAATTCCCAACGGCTTGTTCGAGTGATCCATGTCAAACTAATCTCAACCATTGATGAGGATCAAAATTTCTTTTCATCTCATCCATCGAATTTTTAAATGCATTTTAATTAAAAAATTAAAATTCTGCATTTATTTACTCAAAAATTTGACTTATTATTATTTTTTTAAATTTTTATTTTATTTTATTTATTTAATTTTTTAATTTTTTTATTTTTAAATTTTAAATTTTATTATTATCTTTATCTATTTTAATTTTTTTTTTAATTTTTTTATTATTAATATATATTTTTTTATTGTTTTTTAATTTTTTCAAATTTAATTTTTAAATGGATCCTCGAACTTACCCTTTGGAAAAATCACTTAGGACCTAGGACTTAGGACCTATGAGGGGATTAAAACGTTTCCTAATCCTGAAAATACTTTACATCATGACTTTTACAATTTTACTTTACATCTCAAGGGGGAAAACCCATTTGACATAAACCCTCATAGACCACCCAGTTCTGCGACCAAATATAATCTAGCAGTTTAACACACTAGGATTCCCCTAAGATTCTAATGACAAAATTCATTCCGGCTTTGGGGTTAGGTTGAAGGAAAACTCTGCCGATCATAGATCGGTGAGACAAAAAACCTTCTGAAACGTAGATTATCACTAGAAAATTAGGTCCACCTAGGCAATTTACATACGTGACTCAAATCTGCTAAGATTATTTACAATTTACACTTGCAAATTGGGTTTACAACATAACATGATCGGGCTGATGACTACAGTCGAGTGGCATGGACATATCGATCAAGCGCTATCCCTTTTGCGAAAAAGGGGGTGTACTGCTATAGGTAGTTGACATGCAGCGGTCAACATCTGGCTCTACTTGGGGACACATTACTGCACTGTAGGAATGTGAGAATCTAGAATCTGCACCCATGCAACACACAACAAAACATAAGTAGCGTCCATCCAAAAATCATCATATAACGTTAAGCACAGGAAAAATATAAGCTCTTCATTTATTAACTATCTAGAAAAGTAAATCTAATCCTAAAACATAAATGAAAATGCTGAAAAAACAAGGAGTAGGGTTAGAAATATAGAGAATGCCCCATGGCATCAGATGTGTTCAATATAGTGTGTACTGAGCATTTGCCTGCTTTCAGGCAAATCTGTCGGCTGCTTGTCGGATGTGCCATGTCCAATTATGCATATGGTAGGACTTTTTCCTATCTGAAAATCAAGCTACTTGCGACCGTCTGATGCATCAAATCTTCTTCTCGTTCTCTTTCTTTTGCGTTTTTCTTTGTGGCACGCTGTATCACTGATGACATGGAACTTTCTGCTTCAAAGCTATCACATGAAGTATGTAAGATATGCGTGACATGTCTTTCTTCATTCTGCATTTTCCCTGCCAAGGAGGATGAATCAATCTCACAGGTGCCATGAGTTATAACTTGATCTTCTATGACTGGTGGATTAACCGTGTGAGCATCAATCTAATTATTAATTTCCCTTTTATCTAGGTCACCTTCAATTATCCACTTTTCAATGGAACAAAGGACCTCATAATATGATGGAGCTTGCTGTAACAGATAAGGAGGCTGCTGATCTATTGACGTTCCCTGGTTTCTTTCATCCTCTGACAGTTGTTGAAAGTTCTGAACCTGTATTGCAATGGCATCCATCTGAGTAAAGTGTTCAACCTTCATAGCACTGATTTCCCTGGCATGGTCTTCTTTCATATCTTTTATTACTTGATCGTTCTTTTCCCTTATGGTCATCAAACAATGCTGCATAGAGTTTATCTCTTCCTTGTGATTTGCTTGCATGGTAACCAACTGATTATTATGATTGAACGTCATGATAGTCATTTCTTCATCCATAGTTAATAACTTGTTTTGCATAGAATTAATTTCCCTATCATGATTAGCTTTCATGGTCG
The DNA here is from genome assembly GCA_000404065.3 of Pinus taeda. Classification (NCBI taxonomy): domain Eukaryota; kingdom Viridiplantae; phylum Streptophyta; class Pinopsida; order Pinales; family Pinaceae; genus Pinus; species Pinus taeda. The sequence continues at coordinate 292,602 of APFE030820567.1, read as the reverse complement.
TCATATTTTCCTCTAAGCCTAATAACTTGCTTTGCATAAAACTAATTTCTGTGTCATGATTAGTCTTCATGGCCTCAATTTCCTTAGAATGTTGATTTTGCATGATCTCCATCTCCCTATTACGTTTTTCCAGGTGAGTGCATAAATTTCTCACATCATTGGCATAATTAGTTTGATTTATCTCCATATTTTTTACCAGCAGCATTAGTTCTTGTATAATTTGCTTTTGATCTTCCTTTTCATTATCATTTGTCCCTGCTTTTCCACTATCATGGATTTGATCTGCAATGGTACAGGTGGATGGCACATTCTAATATGAAGAATTGTCTTGGAATCTTTGATCGATAGCTGGACCTTTTATAAGATTACTTTCATTCTGTTGCACAATTTTAGGGGCACAAGGCGAGCTATCTGGATTACCATATCTATCTTTAAAAGCATTGACAATGTCTTGTAAAGAAGTGAAAGAATCCTTAGGACAATTGTTAAACCAATTCAAAGCATCACCCTCTAAAGAAAGGACATAAAGACGCATTTTGACATCTTCATGATTATACTGAGGGGGTCTACAATATATGATCATTATATGAGTAAACAAGCCTAGATGCCTTTTAATAGCGACCGAATCACCACTTGAGAACAAAGGTAATTTAGAAATGGCCACTTCCAGAAAATCATGGAGATCGTTAGTGAAATGACATGGTTTAAACGAATAATCCATGATGAATAACGAGGGACCAAATGGATGATAGAACGAGATCTCTGCTCAAGAAAATCAATAGATGAAAGAAATGGAGTCGCCACTTGAACAATGAATCTAATTCTAGGATCCAAAAAGCAACAAACAAGCTGATATGAGAGAGGCTTCTTTGTTTGGAAAAAATAAATGAAAAGAAATGGAGTCGCCACCTAGACAAGAAATGAACCGAAGAGTAGCTACCGTTATGACGAAAGATAAGATCCAAATGATGCCAAAAAAAATATTGAATTTGCCAGCTCAAATGAGAGATGAGAAAAATGAAAGAATGATGAGAAATGAGAAGATGAATGTCGTTGAAACGCCGAAAATAAAATGTTCCCCGGCAACGGTGCCAAAAGATGTTGCACAGATTGTCACGACAACGCTCAGACCGGGGGTTGTCACTCTGATCCCTGATCTCTCCGTTTAAGCCATCTCCCGAGGCTAAGGGGGGTAGACCTTATGGGATAAACGATGACCACCTGTGGACCAGTTGGGTTGGGAGACACAGCAAAGCAATACTAGTACTCGATTGATTTTAGGAATTAATGTACCAGTGCCTTACGGAGTTAATGACTGGATGATTATTTATCAAATGCTTGCAGAAATATGAGCTCATTAACAATAATTTACCATCAAATAACTCAAACAAAGGTTAACTTTTGCCAAATGCGAGATAATCGATAAATGCTCAATAGCTTAACGATATTCCAACAATTAAAATATGAAAGATTCAATGCTTTAAATAACCATGTAATTTTAAATACTAACCAGTTATCACTTTCATATAGCTAATCTTCAAATGATCATTTAAGCATGTTTAACCACATAAAAAATGATAAATATTAATCCCACATCAAAATTTTAGCCTCAGCAGAAAAGATATATTGCAAACATAACAAATCCTTGAGCCAAGACTGAATCTGGCAAAATATTCCCAATTTTTTTATTTTTATTTTTTATATTCTCAAATAAAACAAAATTCAGCTAAAGCAAAAATGTAACTTAAATCTAAATAAAAATCTAAACTATAGAACGAAAATAAAAAATAAAAAAAGTCTAAAGATATATAGTTGTTTATTTTTAATTATTATTATATATTTTCTCTCCATTAAAGTAAAGATATCAGCTAAAAAAAATAAACTCAAATTTTTATTTTTATTTTTTTAATCTAAACTATAAAGAAAAATAAAATCAAATCTAAATTAAAACCTAAAGCTTAAACTTTTATGTGAAAACAAAAATTTAAAATTTTTCCTTTTGAAACATAACTAAAATGCAATAATCAATCTAAACTAAAATCTAAAACTAAAATCTAAACTAAATTAAAAGAAACCTTCTATGCATGCCCTTTATAACCTTTATTATTATTATTTTTTTATTTTTAAATCATAACATAAATCTAAAATGAAAAGCAAAAAATAAAACAACACTAAAAAAAAAAAATCTAATGTATGGATACAAAAACTAAACTAAACCCCATAAGAAACGTAACTTATGCTGATATTACATCACTGTACGCCTGTAATAGAACTAAATGCAGAACCCTAGCCCATATTAAAAAAAAATTCGAAAACTTGTTTGCCCGCAGGACACCGTTTTGCTTGACGGCAAGTTGGGAGAGGATAAAATCCACAGGTTGAAGAGGGGACAACGAGGGTTTGCAGGCTGCGCATGGGGGAAGACAATGATTGCGCGGAGAGGTGAAGAATGGAGCTAAAGAGTGCAGTTCTGGTAGCAGCGGCAGCGTGCAGATGCGTATGACGGAGAGGGCGATTGCAGAATCGCAGAGAGATGCTACAGTTTGCAGGTGAGCGAATGAGGTCGTTGGGAAGGGAACTGCGTTTTTTAATATATATACATATTTTGAGTTGTGTTTGCAATTGCAGGTGTAGTCGATGGTAGGGGAAAGGAAAGCCACGGGGAGGAGCAGCTGCAGGTGGAGAAAAGGACTGCATGTAGTTTAAAAAACGTGAGAGATGCGTGGAAGCTGGAATGGCTAGCGTAACAAAATAAAAATGAATTCATGCAGAGGAGAGCATGGCCTGTGCAGCCGAGCGATTGAAGACTATGGAAATGTGAGGGTTGTGAAGAAAAATATAGCGTGAAAAAAAAACCTCAAGAGAGAACAGTGAGAAAAATGTAGATCTGGAAGCTTGGACAGCACACACTTTTAAAAAAAAAAAATCGAAATCTTTCTGCGAAAAGGACACCCCAGGTAACAGCAGACAGATAGCTTGAACAAACCCTCAATTTTTTTTTAGAAAACCTGAAGATCTTTTGAAGAATATCCTTGCAAAATTTTTAAGATCTGTACCTACAACCTGCAATGGCAAAACAGAGCACCGAGAAGTAAAATGTGCCAGAAACAAAATTGAAAACCCTAAAACCAGCTAAAAATTTATAATATTTACAGATTCTCGACTCTTAAGCAGCCAGATTTATCAATAATCCACAGTAATATTTTCAAAATTTTAAATTTAAGGTGAGATCATAGTTTTAAAACTCCGACTC